>JBBPPP010000098.1:0-24823 GCA_038092075.1 Leccinum fuscescens | reverse complement strand
CGGCGCCTAGAATCTCAGGGAAGCCTTGGCCCTGGGCGACCAATGCTTCAGGACCCCTGAGTAGCGCCCGCGCAACGAAAAGTCGCAACCCGACTTGCCCGACCCCTCAGGGTGATGCAGACGAGATAACCATTTCCTGACACCTTCGCGATCGCGTGTACATGATTGACGTGTCAAGTATCTCCGAATCCGTGTAAGTGAACTGAAACAGGAATGAAATGAAATCGGTGAGTGTATGTGTCGCAAGTCGACCAAATATTGTGAAGCAGCTCGGATCCGGAATGCAAAGTTGATCCGATCGATTATTGCGTCTTTGCTGTGGTCTCCAGAATGAGCAAGTTGATCCGGAAGAAGTTCAAAGGGGACTCTCCCTTTCGAAGTTCGGACGTAGTAACTTTGAAAGGAGCCGGAGAACAATGCAAGGGATGTGACCATGGCAACTTGAAGATCCGCTCAGACGGCGTATATAAACTCGACGGTGACATGTTGACAGCTCATCTTCACGCATCTTGCCACCTAACCATTTCATCGAGGATGTGGAAACATCTGTTTCGCCAGAAGCTGTCGATGGTCACTGGCATGACCTCAGTGATGATTAATGATTTTTCGGCCGCAAGGCACGTTCGCAGAGGATCTCACAGATTCTGCATGTGTGAGGTACTTTGTGAACGACTTGCTGCCACTTTCCAGACAAGATAAAATTGGCTGCTCCGGTGCTGATCTCTGCATCCACAGGTCCAGCAGGACATCGTCAAAGATTACTTCCCAGGAAGCTCGGAAGAGGGTATGCTACTTAGTGAAGTCGGGTGGGTGACAAATGTCCGCATCGGTCACTAACTTGAAAGATGTAGGTATATGGAGCAACTCTTCACTACTTGACGGTCCGACGTCTCTCTAGAATCCAAAGCTGATCGCTCATCTCCATCTTCAGCACCCGAACCCACTGATCCAGCGGAACCTCCCACAACTTCCCCCCCTCAAGCTTGCTTAACAAAACAGAGTTCAAACTCCACCGACTAAATCCCGGTATAGCCTCGACGACCGCCCATTCCTCGCCGGCCATCTCGAAAGACTCGGCAATCAGGTGGGTGAAGGTGGAAGACGAGATCATCGACGGTGTCAACGACTCCGTCTTGTTATACGTCCACGATGGCTCGGACGATGACGGTAACGCCGGCACGACAGGGGGGGCGTATTCATGGAGAAATAACGATGCGCCTGTTTGGGCCGCAAGGTTGGATATGTGCACGTGAACTGTAATTTATATAAATACGAGACCGAGACAAGGGCAATGTCACTCACCGTTCTGCTGTCCCGAGTATCTTTGATTGAACGCAGCCAGCGCTACACCGCCTGGATAATTTGCTACCGATGCCTGCGTGGAGATGAATGTCGCAACGAAGTTCAGACATAACAAGAACAGTGTGCAGAGGAAAACGAGGTGTTTGAACAAGAAGCCCTTCTTACGCGACGTCCTTTGTCAAACGCATTGATCAGTACAACATTCTGAAGATGACGGGGGTAGAAAGTAAAGAAATTGCGCTCACATCCACCGTGCGCCCCGGGCTGCAGCAACATTGACAAGCGGCACCACATATATGACGAAGCGCCATTCCTTGTGCCCAAGTGCGCTCAACCCAAGCACGAATACGAAGGGGGCGACAAGCATCGACCGTATCCGATGATCATATGCAGTACCTACAACCGCCATTGGGATGGCACCGAGGAGAAGTTTGGGAAGGTATGCAGTGAAGTAGGTATGTGCAGGAGATGTCTGTGCGACAAAACAATAACGGGTTAGAGAGGACATCAGTCACTGCAACTCGGATACTTACACCCCAGTCTGCACTCTTGCCTAGATAAACATTGAAGTAAATACCGTAGAGCTCCGGCCACACTGGCCATTGATTCCAGAAATACGAGTCGACGGTGACAGTGAATGCTAAGATAAATGTGCCGTTTAGCGATTTCCCATGATGATCAAGGTTATGGCTGACCTACAGACGCCAGGCCTGCCAATAAACCGACTTTGACGAGGCCAAGGAAAGCGACATGACCTTGGACAATAAGCTGTAGTGCGAGGATGGCGAGCAAAAGTGCCAACTCGGCACGGAAAACGACAGCCGTGAACGTCAGCAAAGCGACTGCTATGTCTATACGTTGTTTCGAAGCCTTCGTAGACTTGGGTGCACGGTTGTACAGCATATAGTACGCGAGGTTCACTTTAAGAGAGATTTTAGCACCGGTTTTCAAAAGTATTGACAGGGGGCACTATACCAGGCAGCAACGCAAACATGTTGGGAAGCGTCCGACCCATCCAAAACGGAAGATGAAATTGCGAACACGTCAGTAGCGCATACCACCAACTCGTCTGTCTCCCGAAACGCGTCGACACTGCCCGCCGGACGAGAATGAGCGCAATCGCGTTTAAGACAGCGAGCACAAGTCGCACTAACACACAGTGAGGCGTGAACGAAAACGACATCAAAGGGACATACGAGCAAGCTGCAAGTCAAACTTGGACGTAATCATCCCCAGAGTGATGCCCGCATGTACGAACGGTGCGGTGACCCACGCGAGTAAGACGCTTCCCGCAAAGGTGCGAGGAATGGCACCAGGGAAGACATTGTGATCATACTAACATCATCCAGCAGAGCATGAGTCGCCCATCGAATGTCAAAGTTACAAAAGAAACTCACATTATGTAGATTTTCAAGGCTCACACCATACATCAGGACGTCATGGGTGGCATGGAGGTTGAAAGATTCCTCCACTTTGGTGTACGGCGCGAGAAGGACATGGGTACAGCTGACGGCAAGAAGTAAAAGGTCTGCAACTAACCCGCTCATTGGAGTGTGGGAGAAAAAAGAATGTGGTAGAGATTTCAGGGTTGTAAGTGCTACCTTACGCTTCGGTAATGTTGGTTGCGACCCCTCACTCATGTCCATAGTGAAAGCAGTTGTATCAACCTCTGTTCCTTCTCGAAGTACACAAAAAGGAACGACCACCACCATTACCCAGTTCAAAGCGGACACTCAGCGCAAAGGCAGAGGTCGCGGATGATCCAACCCGTACGGCAAGCACGTAGAAAACATAAAAGAGAGGACGAGCCACCACTGCTCAAGAGAACCCCACACATCCTCGATACCTTTCCCTATCCCTCAGCACCACACTTCACGGAGCACCTTCCTCCTTGGCGAAATCGTTAAGTACAGTAAGCGCTTCGGTAACCTTGGCATTCAAAGCTTCGTTGGATTCCACCAGGTGTATTAATTCGGCATTATCCATCTCAAGAAGCATACCAGTGATTTTGCCAGCCAACTCGGGTTGAGAACTATGCAAATCATCAGCATCACGGTGCAATCGGGGAGGGCTGAAACGTACGCGAGAATCTTCATATAGATGACTTCACCTAACATCTGCTTCTGTTCCACAGGAGAAGCACTCGCAAGTTGGATAGGACTGAGGACGGGAACCTCTGCCTGAGCAACGGGTACAGGCGGCACCGCCGCGGGAGGACCTGCGTTGCGGGTTTGAGGATTAAGTTTGTATGCCTGTTGAGCGCGGGCACCCGCCGCTGGAGCTCCGGCTGGGGGTGGACGAGCGGCAGGAGCGCCTGGAGGGGGACCTGGGCGAGGAGCACCGTTTGTTGGAGGACCGTTAACACGCGGGATGGGTACAGTCGGGTTGGTTGGGGATGAGCCGGGTCCACGAGAGCTGGGCGCACGAGGTGCACGAGGGTAGCCTGGCATGCCATACTGCGGAGGAGGGGCACCGTAAGGGGGAATAGGCATCCCGGGAATTCCCTGGCCCGTCGCAGGAGGGTAGCGAGGACGAGGAGGCATCATTCCCGGCTGACCGTATCCCATCATGTTGCGACCTTGGGGAGGGAATCCGTTGGGGCCAGGAGGATAATAGAGGGGACCGTTAATGTATCCGCCAGGAATACCAGCTGACGCTGCCTGCTGCATGCGTATCTGGTTACGTTGAGCGATCTGGCTTTCCAGTTGCTGACGGCGAACTTCGCGGCGCTGAGCGAGAGAAACATAAAGGGGCTTCGAACCAATCATCTTGTTGTTCATCTCAGCAACCGCTTTGGTAGCCTCGTCTGGAGATGAGAAGCAGACGAAACCAAAACCCTTTGATATCCCTTTCTCGTCGCGCATAACCTTGCAGCTTGTGATAGCACCAAACGGCTCGAACTCGGTCCGAAGCTTCTCATCGTCGACATCGTCCTCCAAGTTCTTGATGTACAAGTTGACACCAGCGTACTTGCTCAGCTTTTCCATCTTCGCTTGCTCGTAAGAGCGGCGCAGCTCCTCCTCTCGCTCGGCCTTCTTTTGAGCACGCGAAACGAACAGCTTCTTGCCGTTGATTTCGGTGTCGTGAAGACCGTCAACAGCCGCCTGGGCTTCGTCGTGGGTCTCGAAGTTAACGAACCCGAAGCCCTTGCTGTTTCCGCTTTCATCGAACTGTACCACCGCCGAGGTAACGTTACCAAACTGGCCGAACATCTTCTCGAACTCGTCCTGAGTAACTCCAGTGTCGAGATTTTTGATGTATAGATTGGTAAACTGGGCCTTCATTTCATCCATCTTGGATTGCCGCACCTGCATTGCAAAAAATTAGTGATTGTACATCAGAGTACGGCATACAACTGACCTTGCGCGTGACATGATAGCCGACATAAACCTTCTTATCGTTCAGCAGCATACCGTTGACAGCCTTGATGGCGGACTCGGAGGCCTCAGCGGTCTCGTAATGAACGAATCCATATCCCTTAGAGCGACCTTGCTCATCGGTGGCCACCTTGCACGAAAGTACGTTGCCGAAAGCGGCAAATGTGTCATGAAGAGCCTATCAAGATGTCAAATGTGATCTAAAACGGACACGATATGACCAATACCTTGTTATCGATCTGCTCGTCCAGATTCTTGATAAAGATGTTGCCCTGTCCAGTCTTACGCAAGGCAGGATCGCGCTGAGACCACATGATACGACTGCAGCAAATTTAGGTGAAGCTGATGCAAAGGCACCTCTGGTGACCTACCACGCGCGGTTCTTGATAAGGGAGTAGTTGAGCTGCTCCAATGCACGCTCGCCTTATTTGATCACATGAATGATTGGTAGTGTGATATTGGTCCAATGACGTACCATCGCTGGTATTGAGGTAGTTTACATACGCATAACCGAGTGAACGGCGAGTAACCGCATCGCGGCAGACACGGATGCTGAGGGCAGGTATCACCAGTCAGCGACTTTCTCGCATAACACCACGTAGCCCAAACGTACCTAGCCACGGGGCCAATCATATTGAAGATCTCAAAAAGCATCGCCTCCGTGACAGTGGGGTCGAGTTCACCCACATAGAGGGACGCAGATGGGGAAGAGCTGACGGGTGCCTGAGGAGGGTTGTAGGCGGGGGCGGGGGCGGCGACTGGAAGAACAGGAGCGGCCTCAGGTTGAACCATCGGAGCTTCGGCGACAGAAGACATATTTTTTGGATTTTCTGGGTTTGTGGGGGGTCGTTACTGCTTTTGAGTACTTTTTTTGCGACTGGTAGGAAACACGTTGCAGACAAGGAACGATGAGGCCCGTAATTCGGTAATGAATTGAGTGTACTCACAAAAAAGAAGAATGGCAACTGCTTTTTTCTAAAGGGTTTTTTATATTTTTAGGGCTTTTAAGGCTGTGACCAGGGCCAGTTAGCGTGGACCGCAGCGACCAGGCGACGATGTGCACTGACCGAAAGGTGGTGGTTGCGGAAAACAAGGGCCAAGCCCAAAACCAGGTTTGATTGATAACTATTGAAACTCCGACTTGATTTGTAACCCAACTTTGATCGTCGACGGTCTTGTTCCATGGATCAGTACTCTAGTGGCGTTCTGCCGCCGCTGTAGGCATCTTTAGTAGGTTTGGATCGTGTTTCAGGAATCGATCATGTTCCACATAGCACGTTGCTTGGAGTAGCACTGATATGCTGATGCGGTACCATTGTTGACAGTTATCGGTTGTTTCTCTGAATCACTTTGCGCTATGACCAGCAAAATTCCCTCGCAAACACATTGTCTAGCAGCGTTCTGTGCTTTGACAGTCATCTACTGATGCAAGTGAGGCTCAGGGTTGAACTGATCAAATCCACATCAACCTCGCACTTCAATATTCATCGTCGAGTACTTGTGCCAAGGATTGAGTGCGTCATTTTAAAATTCGTACAAGTGCCAGAATACATGTCGGGGGGATATTCACAGTCGTTTTCATGCTACCAAGGATCATTATATTTTATACTTTACTCTTCTTCATACAAGGAACCTAGATGCCGGTGGTCAGCCTATTTTATTTTATTTTTGACGAGACGGCGCTTACCGTTACACTTTGGTGAAGCGACATGCCTTGCTAACACATCGGCTCGAGTGTACGACTTGCCGCAGTCGAAACACGTAAATCGAACACGCAAATGGATAGACTGAATGTGCCTCGGAATATTCATCCATTGCAGGGTCTCGGAGCACCCCGTCCATGGGCATTGGACAAGCTGACGCTGCCTGTGCTTGTGACCGTGCATACGAAGGTGCAAGTTGATGGACTCTATCGAACCATCCAGCGGTAGAGTGCAATACAGACCACCAGCAATTCTGCAGGTGGGTCCCGGTACAGCAAAAGGGACAGCAGGTAAACTTGCTAACGCCAATTCCGTTATAGATAGGTTCTGTTGACCATGGTTGTCGTGAGTCATTCCATGTGGATCGCCTGCTAGACGGTGACCTCAGTACTATGGGTCTTTTTTTGCATAGACCAGTCTCACCGAGTGGGGTCAGACCTTCGATCACTAGGGGCATGGTCCACCAGTCAGCGCCAGGACTGGATATGAGGGAAGGATTATCTGTTCCGGGAACGATGTTTGCCGCCGACGGTATATAGAAGGTAGGTTGATACATGTCGAATTCCTAAAGATGCAGGATTTCCAAGCCCAGAGCTTTCTTATACCTGCACCCATATCGGATACAAGGACACAGGATACATCGGAATTACTCCCCGCCACCGAGACCGGCTTTGGAATTACTTCCGTGCTAACTAGGTGATCCCCCACGACCTAATACCCAACCCCGAAAGGGATAAAAGAAATATATACATTGCTGGTACGGATTAATCCGCTCGTAAATTATTTGACCGAGAGTCTAGACTGAATGAGCTCCATGTAGAACTTAAACCCTTGATATTGTCCGCATCAAACGCACGACTCGGGACCAGAGAATAATGATTATTGTCAAATGTGCACGAATGTGGCACCCGCAGTATGATGCATGTGGGTGCAATCCTTGGCACCATGCTCTTCCATTGGTCTTTCATCGATCAATCCGGCACCCTGATCAAAAGGCCAACTCAACGATAACGTTACGACCCTGACATCGTTAAGGAGGCGGGGCGAGCTCTTCGGAGGTTTGAATAGGTTCAGATGACTGATGCTGTGGTTGGCAACTTAGGGCGCGATATAATGCCGATGCCATCAGAGCCTAGGCCGGGGCCCGTCTGATTATCAGGTACGTTCACTCCCAGTGCCTTCTAGAGCCCTGGTTAAGCGATCCGTTGTCCCCGGAGTCATCCCGCCATCGCTCTGCCACATCACGACATAAGTACCCCCCAATGACCTTCCTCTTGGAGTCTGTTCTTGACGTTATCTATTCTGAGCTCAGAACTCTCGTTAGAAAGGTGCATCCATATTTCTGCGTCGTGTTCAGGAGTCAAGGACCTATGGGACCGATTCAAGTCTAGCGGCTCGCTTCACTGGCAAGGGATGTTGTTTCACGACGTTTCCGACTCACCATGGTGACGGACTCGGACGACCTTGGGCGTAGCCAGTTGTTATTATGTTAGATGGGGAACGTAGCTTCAGCCTCAATCTATCCCTTCTAGATGGGTCCGTCCTCCACGGCGAAATGGATCGGTAAGGATGAAACACCCATTTAGCAAGCATGATATCTGATAGGAGCTGTCATATATTACGTAGAAAGCTTCCATTTGTATGGTAAAACGAGTATATCGACTGGAAACTACGAACTACCCGACCAGCCTCAAAAATATATCTTTAACTAGCTTATATTACAGATTTTGTGACCAAGTCCACATAAGTAAGTTAGGGATCAAGTCATATCCATCACCTTAACATTTAACCCGATACGGTCCGTGTCATCAGGTCATCAATAGAGTCTGTAAGAGCTACGTTATTCGATGCTTACCGAGGTGCAATGGAAGCTCACTTACCACAGAGCACTTCTCGGAAGCAACATGTTTCGCCAATCCCAAAGGCCGGGTGAAGGATTTCTTGCAATTGGGACATTTCGTCCGGATGCCGAGATGGATGGACCGAATGTGTCTTGGGACGTTCATCCACTGTAGCCTATCGGAACAACCTGTCCACGGACAGCCAACCATCTCTCTCCCGTGGTACCTATAACCATGCATAGACAGATGCCTTCTTATGGAAGGCAGCGTGCCATCAAGGGGTCGATCGCACGGTGTACTGCCACGCAGTCTGCAGGTGGCCAGGGGAGAAGGTGTGGAGGTCGATATCGTTGCACGTGGAGAGGTGTCGGGGAGTCGGGGATGGGGGATATAACCTGGAGAAGATGAATGGTTGGCGTGAATTGCGTAGTGTTTTTAATAATCGCACCTGCTGCAGCCAATACTGAGGAGTCCAGCCAGCCAGGTCCAACCTGCAGAGCTGGGCTGGCAGCATTGATTGGTGTGACACCAGAAGGAATGAAGGGAGTGGGTGGGTTGAACGAGCCTTCTCTCCCAGGAGCCCAAGTGATCGGGGCGGCAGACACCTCGGTTGCATAGTTGGCTTCCATGGAGAGGAGATAAGAAAGAAATGTTTCGTCCATTGCAAACGAACGAGATAAACGTATCCGTGGGTCAAAATTCACGAAGCGTGCACAATATCTAGACGGTCAAAGTGAATGGAAATTCGTTAGTGAGCGGCTTGTTCCCATTGGTAATTTATATCGCAGACGAGGAGTAGCTTTTTCACCACACGAGATTTGCTTCACAAGCCAACAAAACCAAAACCGTACCGGTATTAACGGGGATCACGAGCCCGAAAGCGCTTACGGCCACATCTGATCCTAGGAGAAGCCTTTGGGGATCGTGGACATCGAGATTAAGACCTTGCGGGCCGTGTCGCCAGTTCCCCATGTAGCCGTCACCGAGGCGCGGTGTTCAGTCAGGGTCGAAAAGCAATAATACGCTCAACTCTCCACTAAGACAGAAAGGGGGAAGAGCATGGATGGAAGTCAACTAGTGTTCCACGACAGAGTTTAAGCCTCGGATTATAGACCCAGTCTTACCTACTTACGGAGGAAAGAAAGGCTGTGAGTACATACATATTACGATGCTTGTACTTAACTTCACGATGAATTCCAATAAGCCGACATCGTGGTCTTGAACCACATGGGCATGGGCCATTCCATTGTAAGACTCCGCGGAATATCTAGAGCTTATTGACGAAATGTTGACATCATAGTGACCTCTCTTGTTGCCGCGCCACTGGTGGTGATACGGTGATAGGGATCAGGATTCAGAAGCATGATGAAAGATCTCGATTGAAGTTCTTGGCAAGCAGACACGTGGACCGAGTCCAAAACGTTGGGGGTGGATGTCCAATCGATTTCTAAATGAAGGAGAAATCGCCGTGTCCAGCTTGTGGCATGAAGCTCAGCGTAGACGTCTTCCGTTACGGCACGAGCAACCAGTGCGCAATAAGAGTGAGTCTGAATCCGCGGGGAGAATCGAGAATGGCATGTATTTCCCACGTTATGCAATGCACTACTACGCCGCGTTTCCGTCGCTGAGACTCCCAAGCTTGCTAGTAACATGCGACGAGCACCGGCAGTGCTCTGCTCTTGGCTGCTCATTCCTTTGCTTCAAGTCGCCGCAAAGTCACCTTCGAACTTCACATGGAATACAAACTTGGATTCGTACCAGATTTCCGTAAGTAACCGTTCAACTCCATTCGCCCGCGGAGCACTGACGCACCGTTCCAGTCATTGACCTCTTCCGACTTGAGAGGTCCGTTTATTTTCCCTCAAGGCCACGGAAATAGCTGAATATCCTTTCTAGACAAATGCCCTCCTTGCTTTAATTGCCTCCTCCCCGCGTTCACTTGCGGCCAGTTCGGTAATTGCAACGAATACGACGGCCAGTGCAAGTGTCCTCCTGGCTGGGGTGGAATAGATTGTCTCACTCCCCGTGCGTTTTTTGGTTACCACTCCGCCGACCCTGCTGATTTCGGCGCCTAGAGTGTGACTCTCTCGCGGATGGCGACCATAGGATCCTTCGAGGTGATGACCCATGCGAATGCAAAGATGGCTGGGGAGGTATCAACTGCAACGGTACTATTGTTTATCACCTTTTCCGTCCGATCGCTCACTATAGCTGCCTCTCCAGTATGCAAGGCCGACAACGCTTGCGTAGGTTTTCCCCTTCCCGGTGCTATTCGTGATGGTCTTGGCGACGACACGGTAGCAAACATGACATGCTACAAGGGTGGAGAGACCGTGTTCAACAACCATCAAATGTGCGACATCACCAGTACGTTATTTTATCATTCATTCTCCCCACCCCGTCCATCCCGTTGTTAGATCGCAAGATTTTGGACATGCTTCCGGACCGAGCTCCCCAAGTAACTTTCAGTTGTGACAACACAACCGAGTCGTGTTCTTTCCAGTTCTGGACAGCCCAGCAAGAGTCTTTTTACTGTGCTCTAGACACTTGCGCATCGCAGGCTGAAATAGGCTACGATTCGAACATCACTTCGTATAGTTGCGACAAGATCAAATGCAAGTGCATACCTGGCAGGTTCCTATGTGGGGAGGACGGCAGCGTCGGTAGGTGATATTGTCTATTTTTGTGAGATTCCCGCTCATGTGGCCCTCCAAGATATTTCGGATTTCCTGGTTGAGGAAATCCGCGGACCCGCAAAATTCAGTTGCAAGACGGCCCAAGGCTGCCGGTTCGAAGAACCGGCGATGAATTCGCTGATCAATGATATTTTTGGTGATGCCTATATTACATTGAACTGTGAAGGAGGAGAATGCTTGCATTTTTCTCAAGTACCTGGTTATCATGTATGTCGCTCGACTTTATGTTCAATCAAATGGCTCACTGCTGATTGCGGCGCTGGGACCTGTAGCGCCCGGCTAAGCCAGACAATACGAAGTGGATAGCCCTCAGCAGTGCTGGTGCTGGATTGATCGTTATTTTGACTGTTGTTGGTACGATATTGCATCTTGGTGTGCTTTACCCACTATTGATTTCTTACATTTGACAGTTCTTTGGTATGTTGGCCATACACACCCGTCTCCCAAAAGTGGACGTATCGCTCTCCCATCGGACCCGAGGCACCCACCTTCTCACCCCGAGCATGTCCCCGCCACCGTCCACTTTTCATCACTTTCTTATACCCTTCCAAACGGACTGGAAGTTTTGAAAGACGTACGTGGCGTAGCACACCCGGGAAACTTGACTGCTATCATGGGTGCATCCGGGAGTGGCAAATCCTCTCTACTTGATATTCTTGCACACCGTTCCAAGGTTGGCTCCGTCACCGGCACGATCCTCATAAACGGTCGACCTGTAACATCTTCTCAAGTCCGACGGGTATCTGGATACGTTGATCAGGAGGACACGTTAATGGAAACATTGACGGTTTACGAGACGGTTTTGTACAGCGCACTATTGAGGTTACCGAGGGAGATGTCAGAAGACGAGAAGATTGCAAGAGTGCACGGGACATTGGAGGAGCTGGGGATCAGGGGCATCATGGACAGGAGAATCGGTGGCAGTGGTGAGTTGTTGCAATTTGTGTTCGGTCCCGACTCTCACGAACGGGTTTATTCATTATTGTTTCGCTATTCGTCCTTCCCATTTTCTTGTTTCCTACATGACCTTCCATGCACGACGTAGGCAAACGTTCAATCTCGGGAGGGGAGAAGAGACGTGTCTCGATTGCCTGTGAACTGGTCACAAGCCCTTCTATTCTGCTCCTCGATGAACCTACTAGTGGTGCGTAGCTAACCAAGGGCATCGTAGTGATGCTGATCAATGTGGATCCTCTAACCAGGTCTCGATTCGTACAATGCCCAATCCGTTATCGAGTCGCTTTCTAATCTTGCTCGGACTTATAACCGCACTGTCATTCTCACTATCCACCAACCTCGGAGTGGAATCGTGGCCTTGTTCGACGAGCTGATTATGTTGGCTAGGGGTCGGTGTGTGTGGGCTGGTCCTATGAGTACCAGCGCAACTCCTCAACTAATTAGTGGAGTTGATGAGCATGCTGAGGATGAAGCCCAGGGTGTTGGAGAATGGTTGGAGAGCATCGGGAAGGGATGTCCTATCGGATATAATATGGCCGATTATTTGAGTGAGTTTTCGCGCCTTCCTCCCCTTTCACTGCATTCGATCGGGTGTTCGATTGACTGAATCTTGGTTCATATTGATCCGTCTTTCATGTCTGACCCATTCCTCCAGTTGATTTGACGGTCAACGCAGCCAACGAATCCGATGACTCTGACTCTCCTTGGGATCCTTCGACCAGTGCAACGCGCGTACCTTCCTCGAATTCCTCTGGTCCTGACGAAGAACGGGCACTTTTGGTTGCATCCCCCCACCTCGATGCAACTGAATTGCAGACGCGTATCCCGTCTTCATCCAGCGGACACCAGAGCATCAGTTCGTCGATCAAGCGAAAGACATCACAGCTTATCGACGTTGTCAGGAATGGAAGGAGCAGCCCTGCTAGTCGCGACATGCCTGATAAGCTCCTCGAGCTCATCGTTGCGTATGAAAGCAGTTCCACTGCCCGTCGTATGCAGGCCGAATTCGAGTCCGTTCGTTCGCTGAATGCACGTGCTATTTCCTCTGGTAACGGCCCTACCGCTGAGGGGATCTTTTTACCCTCCAACGGCACGATAAACGACAGTGGCGAAAGAGTCGACATGACGGAGATGCGTGATGTGGTTGGGGAAACTCGAATGTTGCGAGGGCGGCGCAGTGCTAGCTGGACTACTCAGTTCAGGATCCTGAGTGGGAGGGCATTCAAGAACTTGTACAGGGATCCGGCGTTGTTGACTGCCCATTATTTCGGGAGTGTTGCATTGGCCTGTGAGTGACGTATTCATGTTTGCATTGGGCATCGACGGTGCCGTTCAGTTTCTTGTTGCGAGTATGCTAATCCATGTGACAGTGATCTGCGGTCTCTTTTTCCACAACGTTGGGAATGATATCGCAGGATTCCAGAATCGCCTTGGTGCGTAGCGCTTTGGCTCGGATCGCTCGATGTCTTATGTTTTTATGCGCAGGAATATTCTTCTTCACACTCGCGCTGTTCGGTTTCTCATGTCTGTCAAGCTTGGGGTTGTTTGCAAATGAAAGGATCCTGTTCATGCGGGAGAGGTACGTCTGATGTCATCGAGGAAGCCTCGATGCTGATGCTCCCTGCCAGAGCAAATGGGTACTACTCCACGATAACCTATTTCTTGTCCAAGGCAGGTTCTTCCCCTTGGTGCTTTCCTTCTGTTGATGTCTTCTCGATATAGGTACTCTTTGATATTCTTCCATTGCGTCTGGTGCCACCTCTTCTGTTTGGAGGTATCGTGTATGGGCTAGTCGGGCTGGTTGCCACTGTTCCAGCGTTCTGGAAGTTCATGCTCACGCTGGTACTATTCAACTTGACGACTGCGAGTGTGATTCTATTGTTGTCCATCGCATTCAAGAACACGAGCTTGGCGAGCTTGGTCGGAACGTTGGTCATGCTGTTCAAGTGAGCGTTCGATTTATCTCTTTATCGGTTGTAGTGCTAATGTAGTTGGTAGCCTCCTCTTTACGGGCCTGCTCATCAACAGGGAGACGGTGACGCCGGCCCTTCAATGGCTTCACACTGTTTCGTTCTTCCATGCTGCATTTGAGGCCCTCGCTGTGAACGAATTACGGTATCTTCAATTGAAAGAGATCAAAGTAAGATTTCTCGGCAAGCGATTGTCGTCTCGACTAACGGGTGTATGCGCAGTACGGTGTCGAGCTGGATGTGCCAGCGGCCACGATTCTGTCGATATTCGGCCTTCGTGCACAGGTGCGTTCTCCCTGGCTTGGTCTGTTGAATCGACACTGATACCTGCTGGCATCATAGTCGTTCTGGTGGCCGAATATTTCGTTGCTAGGCATTTTCTTCGTGACATTCACTGTGGCGAGTTTCTTTATGCTGCACTTTTATGTGAAGGAGAAACGGTGATTGGCAGTGGACAATTGTTCTCGGAATTGATATCGTTAGAAATGTTTACAGCATGTTTTATGTACTTTTCTTTCTCACAATATTTGATTGTAGTGGCACGGCAAATACATATTGCAGTCCACGAAAGCTTGATTGTTTTGGCGGTTGTGGAACTGCCGGCAATGTGGACGATGATTTGAAGCGTTCTCTTTGAGCGTCGCTTCATGCGTTTGGGGAGGAGAGGAGTTTGGGGCGGGAGCGCTCTCCGGCCCGGCCCGGGAGCCCAAGTTGCCGGGTATGGGGCGAAATTGTCCTTTCGGTCGGGCGTGGTTTCATCTTCAGGCCACCTTTTTCTGCTTTTGTGTTCCCCAGAAAATAGACTACGCGGGCAGTAGCCTCATGTGGCATACACGCGAAAAGAGATGATGGGCATGTATATTCTGGAAGTGCAAGGATACCCCAGTAACAGATTATCGATGATCAATCTGAAGAAGCCTTGGGTAAGTACTACTACGCACTGCATCGTAGTCCCTAGGTCCTCTAGGAGTAAGTCTCTGTTGTGAGCAAAAGGGCGAAATAAGGGTTGTGGCTGGAATTTACACGGGAAACACAGGTACAATACAGGCTAGTCCCTGTTCCAGACAGACGGCGACCTCGCTACATAGCCCTTTTGCTGACTAAGTATCTCGCCTCGGTCACGGTTACACCGTGACTTTGCGTCGACGTTTACCAAGAGCTCGAGGATGTTTGAGCTCGCAGCGAAAGCATTGGCTGAAAAAGTCAGATAATACCTTAGGCCCTGGTTGAAACTGGGCGTCGGGCTTGGAAACTGACGAGTCAAACGATAATGAATGAATGGACTTGTTTTGGTGTGAACGACGAGGGCCACCTCAATACCATCACGAGGCTAGTGAGGATACAGAATCCGCCCGATCACTGGGTATGATGTATCTCATCCCGGGCCTTTTCAATCAACTAACAATGGTACTAAGATATTTACAGAACCATACATTCCACCTGGGCTCAGGAAGGAAGAAAGCAAAGGGGCAGACATCGTAAAGCTCACCCGCCAGCTCAAAGGTCTGATCAACTGGTAGGCTGAATTACAGTAACAGATACGCGTCGTTCTTATATCATCCTTCCGTACCCAGCATGAGCGAGCAAAACACGTCAACGGTGCTGGATGCCGTAGAGGATGTATATTGCAAGCATCGCCGGCACGGTTTGCATTTGCTCTCGTTGAGCTACACCCTACTGATTGCCATACAGATGTGACAACCACCTTGACTACCTTGATCATTAACGGAATATCTTCTCATGCGATGCTGCTCAATTCGGTTGTCGTCTTGCATGCTGCGTTCGTCTCTAGCCTGCACAGATTGATCAGCGTCGAATTCGGTGCGGACAGTCACCGCCGCCTTCGGAGATCTGCATGCTAAGTCTAGCTCTTCATTGTCTCAGTCGCGTTTGTCGTCCAGAACGTCGTGTCGTCCTACGAACGTCATCTTCGAGACTACGAAGGCTATGTTGCAGACGTGACCGCCCAGTCCGAGGAGCGGGGAAAGGAATGTTCCAATCTCCTCGTCCTCTTGTCGGAGCTGTACAATTTCCAAGTCATCTCCTGCCTCCTTTTGTACGACATCATCGAGGACCTGCTCGCCGGCAAGACGTTCTCAGAGTTCCGGGTCGAGCTGTTGTTGAAGATATTGCGCAGTACGTAGTGCAGTCGAGTGGTCTTTCTCTTTGCGTATTGACAACTTTGACAGGTTCTGGGCAACAATTTCGGCAAGACGATCCTTTGGCGCTCAAGGACATCGTCGCGCTGGCACAATCGAGCATCGCAGACCAAGCTAATACTTTGAGGTAAATAATTCGTCTTCCGAGTACTGCTCGTCACGCCGCCTCACGCGTTGACGCGACTCCCCAGTTCGCACACCAAGTTTATGATCGAGACATTGAACAACCTCAAGAACAACAAAATCAAGAAGAGCGGGACGCAACACCAGGGAGGCGACGCCGTCGAACGCAAAAGAAGGTTTTGTCGGGTCTCGGCAAGAAGCGTCATGGTGAGAGTCCACGGCCACGTCCATCCTCGTCCGTTGAACATTTCACTTATGGGCTAATTTCGGCTCGTCAGCGCAGCGTGATGTATCCACGAAGCCGAACAAGGCTGCAGACGCAGCACACTCGGAAGCAGGGCATGAACACCGCTGTTCGGCGGAGCATCTTTATCATCTTGATGAGCAGCGACGTACGCAGTACCATTTGCACTGTGCTGGATGCCCGACTTTGTTCTTACGTTCTGAATTCTCTCAGGACTATCTGGACGCCTGCGATCGATTGGCACAGCTCGACCTGTCCGAGGTGCGACAACGCGAGATCGTCCTCGTCATTCTTGTGGGAACGTGCGTCTCTATCCTGTTCCGAGGCCCTTATATAGATTTACGTCGACCTCATCGTCCTCAAGCCACAATTTCGGACTTTTTTCATTTAAGGAAACTGTTTGTACAAATATTTGTAGCGAGTCAGACCTCATCGCCCACGCTGACGGACTCCGCCTACGAGCAAACGTCGCGCAATCGGAGGTCGGTCGAGGTGATATTTTCCAAGGCGACCAAATTCAAGAACCTGGGTCTTGGACTGATATTTTTCCTCTCGAACGGTTCAGAGGAGAAGAGGGATTGATCGAGTGGGCGAGCGCCGAGTGAGGTGGCGAGGAAGACACTGCAGACTGGGATGAATGAGATTCCGAGGCTGTGAGTTGGTAGATTACAACAAATAGTGTATATTGATCTCAATTGAGTTGCGCGCATTGCAATGCGAGCTACATCGCGGAATGCTTGCCAGCCTGGGCAGCTAACGGCTAATGAGCAGACACTGACTACTTCTGGAAAGCAACAGTTGCATATGAACTTCCACTCTTCCCTTTGAGAGATATGCAACAATCTAAGGTGAATTCATCAACTTAGTGTTCTTTGCTTAAATTGTTGACATGAACCCCAAGCTTGCAGCAACTAAGAAGGATGTAGTTACTGGTAGGCAAAACAAGGGATTACAATGACACTGTCATTACACAAAACTTTGGAGGAAAGTTGAATAAATAATGTTGTCATCCCTTTAATTGACATCATGCAATGACAGAAACAAGGATAGCTGAGTGCAACCACAGGCCCAAATTTAAATGCAGAATCAGAAGCCTTGGGCATACATGCTGAGCCACTGACAGATGCAGACATGCATGTATCAGTGCCATTTATGGGGCAGCAGGCAAGATGGGTGATGATGCTATAGTGGCATCTCATATGAATGATGGTGAATTACTTACATTGGTAAATGATAGTGATGACTGCCACAAAGACAACAGTGCCAGGACAAGCAAGACTGCAACAACTTCCAAATGGCAACAATTTAATGCCCCAGTTGCATTGGGCAGAGACCAGTCCTTCCGGTTTTCAAATTTCAGGGATCTTATGATAATACTTTTGCTGCTGTCTATGCTTCTTCTGGACATGTAAATTGGGATGGAATGTGGACTACTTATGCTTAGTCTGTGTACAAAATCACATTCATGAACCAATATACATGCATGAACATGACAGATGATTGTTTATAGATTCTTGGCCTTTTCAACCAGTTTTCCTTGCCCTTTTATCATCTATGGTTCTTCTTCAAAACAACTTGATATTCTGCTTCCATACTGGACATGGAGTTTAAATTGCTGAGAGTGGAGGGTTATTAGATGAATATGTATATATATATATACTGAACATACTGATCTGATTCTGAAGAATGACATTCATAATCATCTCAACCTTTTCTTCTTTGGATGCTTTGCCATACTGATCAAAAATTCCCTTCATAGCTAATTTCACCTTCTTGGGTATGTTGGATGCCTTGTACTTTTGAGCAGCAGATAGAAGTGGCTGAGAATCTTTTTGATGGAAAAGATAGAAAGAATGCTCCAGAATGAGCAGTATATCTGAATTTTGATCCATTGTGTTGTGTTGTATTTCTAAAAATAATATAGAAGAGAAAAAAGGAACATACCAGTACTAGTTAGAAGGATTTGCTGCCATGTACCCAGATTCCTCTATGATTGTCAATTGAATGCTGATCCAAAATGAAATTAATGAGGAGTTTACAATACTATGAGGCTTGAGAATAGAAGATTGCTCAGTATCAATATAGGACTGAATAATGAAAGATTAGAACCAACAAAAATAATACAAGTAATTTACATACTGTTTCAGATTGATTAAGAATAATCTATATTATAGTAACACAGTGAATTGAAAGATGTGAACAAAAACCAGGAAATCATGAAAATAAATTCACCATCTATAAATAAATAAACATTATGGTCAATATTGGATTGAAACAATGAACACTTACAAGCTAGATATGAGATAGAATGATGTTATTTAATTATTGGATCAGATATCAATATTGTATCACAATAGTAGCAAAGAACTTACATCCTGCAAGTAATAAAATAATGGTTGAAGGACAATATGTTTAAAATGAGTGTAATGTATGAATAACTTACAGCCTTGAAATTATTGAAGGTTATTGAACAAAGGAGTTCAATTAAAACAAACAATATACTGCCTACCTCCTAATAGTGAGGAATTCAAGTTATTGATCATTAGTATTGTGATGCTATGTGACTAAATATACCTTCTATAACCATTCAAAGATGAACAATTAAAATGTTATCATAACTTTCTTTGTGAGAAATTACTTACAGTCTGCAATGAATGAAACACAGGAAGATAAAGGATAGGTATGATATCATTATATTGTCTGATAAAAATAAAAAAAAGCTCACCAGCTGAATAAATCAGAATAAAGAGGAGTTAAAAACATGCATCAACAGTATGGTAAGCAACACACATTCTACAAATAAAAAGAAAACAGAAAAATAATGAATTTGTTATATTGTGGTGGAAAAAAAGTCATCCAATCTATAACCCACATTCTGTTACGTAAAAGTAAAAGAGTCATATTGGTGAAATTATCTCATAAGGGAAAACTTACAAACTTCCATTTACAGAGTAAATAGAGGTTGAATAGACATAGCATCATCAGCATCACCACTCTTTGCCACATTCCACAATGTACAACTCACATCCTGTCATGTTGAGAGCAGAATGGAGAATGAATGGACATGGCATCATCAGCATCACCACTCTCTGCCACATTCCACAATGCACAACTCACATCCTGTCATGTTGAGAACAGAATGGAGAATAGATGGACATAGCATCATCAGCATCACCACTCTTTGCCACATTCCACAATGCACAACTCACTCCCTGTCATGTTGAGAGCAGAATAGAGAATGAATGGACATGGCATCATCAGCATCACCACTCTCTGCCACATTCTACAATGCACGACTCACTGCCTGTCATGTTGAGAGCAGAATGGAGAATGAATGGACATGGCATCATCAACATCACCACTCTCTGCCACATTCCACATTCCACAACTCACTCTCTGTTATTTCCAGAGCAGAATGGTGAATGAATGGACATGGCATCATCAGCATCACCAGTGACTCCCTGCCACATTCCACAATGCACAACTCACTGGCTATCATTTCCAGAGCAGAATGGAGAATGAATGGACATGACATCATCAGCATCACCACTCCCTGCCACATTTCCCAATGCACAACTCACTTCCTGTTATTTCCAGAGCAGAATGGTGAATGAATGGACATGGCATCATGAGCATCACCAGTGACACTCTGCCACATTCTACAATGCACAACTCACAAACTGTCATTTCCAGAGCAGAATGGTGAATGAATGGACATGGCATCATCAGCATCACCACTCTCTGCTACATTCCACAATGCACAACTCACAAACTGTCATTTCCAGAGCAGAATGGTAAATGAATGGACATGGCATCATGAGTATTGCCACTCTCTGCCACATTCCACAATACACAAACTCACTTCCTGTCATTTCCAGAGCAGAATGGTGAATGAATGGACATGGCATCATGAGTATCACCACTCTCTGCCACATTCCACAATGCACAAACTCACTTCCTGTCATTTCCAGAGCAGAATTGAGAATGAATGGACATGGCATCATCAACATCACCACTCTCTGCCACATTCTGGAATGCACAACTCACAAACTGTCATTTCCAGAGCAGAATTGAGGATGAATGGACATGGCATCATCAGCATCACCACTCTCTACTACATTCTAGAATGCACAACTCACTGCCTGTCATGTTGAGAGCAGAATGGAGAATGAATGGACATGGCATCATCAACATCACCACTCTCTGCCACATTCCACAATCCACAACTCACTCTCTGTTATTTCCAGAGCAGAATGGAGAATGAATGGACATGGCATCATCAACATCACCACACCCTGCCCACATCCCACAATGCACAACTCACATACTGTCATTTTTAGAGCAGAATGAATAATGAATGGACATGGCATGATTAGCATCACCAATCTCTGCCACATTCCACAATGCACAACTCACTTCCTGTCATTTCCAGAGCAGGATAGAGCATGAATGGACATGGCATGATCAGCATCACCACATTCCACAATGTGCAACTTACAATCTGTCATTTCCAGAGCAGGATGGAGAATGAATGGACATGGCATCATTAGCATCACCACTCTCTGCCACATTCCACAATGCACAACTCACTTCCTGTGATTTCCAGTGCAGAATGGAGAATGAATAGACACAGAATCATCAGCATCACCACTCTCTTCCACATTCCATAATGTACAACTCACTCTCTGTCATTTCCAAAGCAGAATGGAGAATGAATGGACATGGCATGATCAGCATTACCACTCTCTGTCACATTCCACAATGCACAACTCACATACTGTCATTTCCAGAGCAGAATGGTGAATGAATGGATGTGGCATCATCAGCATCACCACTCTCTGCCACATTTCACAATGCACAACTCACTTCCTGTCATTTCCAGAGCAGAATGGTGAATGAATAGACATGGCATGATCAGCATCATGACTCTCTGCCACACTCCACAATGCACAACTCACTCTCTGTGATTTCCAGAGTAGCATGGAGAATGAATGGACATGGCATGATCAGCATAACCACTCTCTGCTACATTCCCCAATGCACAACTCACAAACTGTCATTTCCAGAGCATGGACATGGCACCATCAGCATCACCACTCTCTGCCACATTCCACAATGCACAACTCACTTCCTGTCATTTCCAGAGCAGAATGGAGAATGAATGGACATGGCATGATCAGCATCACCACTCTCTGCCACATTCCACAATGCACAACTCACTCTCTGTCATTTCCAGAGCAGAATGGGGAATGAATGGACATAGCATCATCAGCATCACACTGCCACATTTCAGAATGCACAACTCACTCCCTGTCATTTCCAGAGCAGAATGGAGAATGAATGGACATGGCATGATCAGCATCACCACTCTCTGCCACATTCCACAATGCACAACTCACTTCCTGTCATCTCCAGAGCAGAATGGGGAATGAATATACATGGCATCATCAACATCACCACACCCTGCCACATTCCACAATGCACAACTCACATACTGTCATTTCCAGAGCAGAATGGAGAATAAATGGACGTGGCATCATCAGCATCACCACTCCCTGTCACATTCCATAATGCACAACTCACTTCCTGTCATTTCCAGAGCAGAATGGAGAATGAATATACATGGCATCATCAACATCACCACACCCTGCCACATTCCACAATGCACAACTCACTCTCTGTCATTTCCAGAGCAGAATGGAGAATGAATGGACATGGCATGATCAGCATCACTACTCCCTGCTACATTCCACAATGTACAACTCACATACTGTCATTACCAAAGCAAAATGAAGTAATCTCAGTCCACAGAATTTTTACACATTTACTGCATTAACAACTCACTCTCTAAATCCCCTCAGTGAGATGATCATTATTAGCATATATTCAAATTTCATGTATGAACTAATTCAAATGAAAGCCATCTCACCCAAAAGTGTGGAAACCATCTTGCCAGTTTTCTAGGATCCAAAATGTCCATGTTGTGTACAGGAAGTGTAGATTGATGCATCTTGTCTATGTTACATATGACACTTGTTTACATTATAGCATTAGACTTTGAAGAATATTCAACTTTCAGTACGTACTCTTCAACTGCATATCTAATGCACAGTACTAGGTTTGTTTCCTGGGCAGTAACAAATAGCATTTGCAATGCCTCCTCATTCAAAGCTCCAGCAGTATTTTCCAGCAGTAGGTCACATCCCTCATGTGATTTGTGCATCCCTTGCATGCATGCAAATTTCATGAGTGGAATCATTTGAAAATAGAATCCATACCTCCAATTCGCACACTACATTTTGGTGGATGATTCAATTGAGAGAGACGACCCCATACATTAGCATCATCAAAAATTCCGTCCACAAGTGATGGTGCCTTTGCCACCTTCTCCTGAGGTGGCAGCTTTGGATTATCACTGGATAGTTTGCTCATGGCTACAGCCAATAATGCATCAAACTTAGTGAACAACACGATAACTGGCACTAGATATGCCATGAGCCACGAGCAAAATCTTGCCAAAGATGAACTCACCATTTCTAGTATCACACTCGTTAAAAAACTTTTCCTCGGAGCGTTGGATTGCCCGACCCAATTTATCCATCGGGATACAGTACCTATACCGTGACAGAGTAACAACTAGTCAACGACTGCGTTCCGCACTGTTCGAGCTCTTACCAGATGGCATGAATCCGTTTCTTAAGATGTGTAGTACTTGCACGATCAGCGATAAAGTCCTTCAGTTGTTGGAATTCATCCACGGAGCCAGCTTCAAAGCCCCGCGAGTCATGGAAAACGAAGTTGTCGTTGCTCCGGAAAATCAATTCATTCTCGATCTTGTGCATTCCGCGCTAGCGGGTAAATATGCGCATCATGTACGATTCTGGTAGTATGTCACAAGCGATACTCACTCCCGTGGATCCCTCGACCTTGTTCAGATCGATCTAGTCGCACGGTTTGGTAAACAAGTCATCGATGTATCAAACCGGGAACGCACCTTCTTGCCTTCTCCATCATAGACCTCCGGGTTTTCGGTAGTGTTACAGATCGCGCGGAGAATAGTTGTCTTGCCAGCGTTCGCCCGCCCGATGATGAGGATCCTGAAACGGCCAAATTTCTCTCGGATGTTTTCAAAACCGCCTGTCGCGTTGTCTGTCTCCATGTCTGAATTTCTAAGCGGGAGCGAATCGTTGAATAAACTGTTGAACGTGGTGTTGAAGCAGTAGTAGTCAACGTGAGGGCGAGGGAAGGAGTCCGGCGGTCGATCGATCGCCGCATCTACTTCCGACATCCGCTTCCGGCGCGGTCCACGTTCGTCCGTCCATTGTAGTTTGATCCCAAGCCTCAGTTCCGGAGGTCTGGTGCATTGGCTTACATGGCTTTTGGCCGTTCCCAATCACACGCCAGTTGTGGTAAAGGCCCATCACAGTGTCGTAGTACTCACGGAGTCACGGGCGGCGGGTGGTCGATCGGCATTCGGAGACTCGGAAATACAATTGCATGACGCGTGACTTCTTGCCAGTGCTCTCCCTCACAATCAACGCGCATACATGCAGTATGCACTTTGCTCATTATCGCCCTTGCTCCCAATGTGCACGCACGCACGCGGGAAGTCACACATGCCCAACGACATTGCCGTCCCACCTTGCCCCTCCTCCACGTCCACGCCGTTAGGGTGCCCATCTTCTCACCCAGGAGATATCGTTAACTCGGTGCATATACGCCAAATCGAGTCCTGGACCCTATACCAAATATACATCCTACTTCAAGCCATTCCAGCGCCTCGGGGACATTCACCTTTGCAGGTTTCGTTCTTTGGCTTGCGACCAGACTTGCCAACTAACTCCGCTGGAACCAGAGTAGCCGCCGTTGGAGGTAGGTTCAGGCGCGGTACCGAAGGATCGGCGGAAGGCGCAGGAGCAGGTATGTACAACGGGCGAGCCCAAAGTGTCTCAGAGCCGGTATCGACGGGTGAACCAGAGAACCTGACCGACGCGCCGGTTGAGAATGAGGAACGGGAGATGTGGGTTCACGAGTCACCCAGAATCTCCGCCGTTCTTCGTCATCGTCGCAATACTGAATCACAACGACGATGGGAAAAAAGGGGGGTGCCGGATGATCGAACGCGTCAAGCGCTCTTGCTCGCCGTTCTGCTCTCGCGAGCCTGCGTATCATCAAATTCGATGTCCATTTATCATGAAAAGATAATGAAAAGCGTCAGTGCGGTCGTGATGAATCGTAAAAAATCACTGATAAGATCGGTAAAAACTATAATGACGTGGGTATAAGTAAATGATAAGCAAACCGATATATCACCGACCAAATACCGAACGACTACTCGTCCCCAAGCCCTGCTGCTGCTCAAAGCCCCTCTTCCGCGATCGCCTGTTCTCAGAAGGGAGCGATAACCCCGCCTTCAGATTGACCGCGCTCGCGTTCTTGGTGTCGAGCGGA
>JBBPPP010000097.1:0-25069 GCA_038092075.1 Leccinum fuscescens | reverse complement strand
TTCAATTTACCTTCTTAATTTCAACCTATTGATCAGAGCAAATATGTGTGATAATATTAGGTCAGACCCTGATCATTAATTATCATTGACACATCATCAAGAGCTTGTAGTGACAATAGAATGCCTACAGGATATCTAGCTGACAATTCTACAATCAGCCTGAAAGAACATGGCAAAGATTGATCATGAATTTCAATTTACCTTCTTAATATCAATCTATTGATCAGAACATATATGTGTGATAATATTAGGACAGACCCCGACCATTAATTATCATTGACACTGTGACACATCATCATAAGGACCTAAGGAACTAAGGCAATGTCTTTGTGATAATATTATGTATTTCTGACTACTGATTTATCATCAAATCACATAGGGGTAGAATAAGGCATGATATAGTCAAAATTGCACCTCGCCGATCAGCAAATCACTGTGTGGCTGTACAATGTTGGGTCCCCCTTGACAGAGCTGTCACAGTGCTGCCGCAACGCTCAGTGCTCACAGCGCGTACAGAGTACAGCATTACAGCGGTATGGTAATTACATCCTTTAGATTCTTTGTCTTATTTCTTTTCCATTCAACCATTCGAAGAATTTTACAAAGTGATTTATTTTGTAGACTACGTAGTCTATACAAAATATTGTACAATACCGTGACTGGACAGTGGACAAGCACGGCGTCGTCCTATATGACATGTACGTGTCGATTCGGACCCACTCCGAGTCAGCGCACAGGGAGAGGGTGTGGCGGCCGTGTCGTCGTCGTCGTTGCAGTGCCACTCCTCCCCGTCCTCGTCATCTCGCCGTGCCGCGAGGCGATGTCGTCGTCGTTCTCGTCGTCTCCCCGTCGCAGTACCGGCTTACCTTCGTCGTGCCCTCGTCTCCCTGCCGTGGCGTCGCTGTCATCGCGTCGTCGTCCGTTCCGGTGGACTGAGTGCAGAGGGTGAGGAAGGCGGAAGGGTGGTGAGAGCGCGAGTGTGAGCACAGGAGAGGGTGAGGGTGAGAGTGAGAGTCCGTCCGTCCCGGACGCACTGCGCAGGGAGTGGGAGTGGGAGTGGGAGAGGCGGTGGTGAGGTGCGTGCTGATCGTCGTCCGTTCCGGCACGGGAGGAGGGTGGGGAAGGTGAGGAGATTGGAGAATGAAGGGGGGATAACGGAGGGTCCGGGTGACGTATCATTATGATAGTGAATGGTCTCGGCGTTAGCCAGCACTTCTGGACGCTTGTTGGGTAGACCTGGGCTGATAGAATAAGGTTGGATGGCCCAGATTTGTTCGGAGGGAGTTTGAGCAGGAACAATCATTAATTAATGACTCGGATATGGATATGTACAAGTGTTTGCCAGCTGAGGGAGGGCAGGTTGTAACCCTTGAAACGTAAGTGCCATGGTCTTACATATATAAAAAACATAGCTCACACGGAGTTCTCCGAATTCGCAGCCTAGATCCGCTGATTCGGATGACGACACTGGACTTTGAATCGCATGACGGCTGGGAAAGTGACAATTCTGGCGCCGGTGCCGGCGCCGCGATATGACAGCCATAGTACAGTCACCGCGGACCCGCCTCGGATGCTCTTCCTCGCATTGAAGACGATTGACCTGCCCCCTCGCTGGTTGACACGGTCGATGACGGAAAAGGGGAAATCTCGAATTTGCACAATCTGGTTGTCGTCAGACAGACTGATGATGTACAAGACATTTCTCCCATCGCGGAATGCGGTGAACACGGCAAGCCTGCTCTTGGATCATCGAGGAGTGCGTAGGGAAATAAATAAATAAATTCTGAGAGTCCATGCAGGCGCACCAAAGTTGTCCTGGACAGGTTCCGAAATGGCAGCATCTGGTGAGAATACGTGACGCGAGTGAGGTCGGTTTGGCAACGTGAAGGCAAAGGGAAACAAGAGGCAAGCTCACTGGCATCCTGAAACGCGTTTTGCAGAGACACCCGAGGCTCTTTCCATGCTGTGCGTTCGCCTTGTCGGCGTTATCGTCGAGACCGTTCGCGAATTGCTAGCGGCAGGGCATGAAAGAAACATATCTGCGGTCTGCTAGCTTACTTACCTCCATGACCCCGGGCTCTCGGTTGATCTCGTCATAATCGACATATGTTCTGCTTGAGCATTCGCGCTTCCGCTTGCAGATCTGGTCTGTCCCTTTTCTGTACGTCTCATCACCTCTCCGCCATGTCCTCCAAGGGTCAGATCCAATTTGGTGTATGCGGCTGAGAGGTGTAGATCGGTACAAGATACGCGTCTTCGAGTAGAGCGTGACTTTGCCGTGTTTGCTACAGCACGTTCACCTTGTCTATCTGGCTTGGTGGGCTTAATGAGTACACCTTCCCGTCCACATCCGGAGGTCCGATTTAAATTCGTTGCATGCAAAACGCTCACCTTGCCTTCCAGGGTGTCAAATACCTTGCGAACGCTGTCGGGCATCTTCAACGCGGCCGCGCGCTCCCTAGACTTTTCGACCAGCTTGTCCTTGCCATCCGACTCCATCCCGAGCTCCTTCTTGATCCCCTTGAGCTGCTCCATCAGATAGTACTCACGCCGACGCTTGGCTATCTTGCTGTCGACGTCGCGCGAGAGCTTGCTCTGTAGCTGTGCGTTGATGAGTTCCTTCTTGAGCACGAGGAGGGCCTTGCGCAACCGGTCCTCAACGGTCAAACTCTCGAGCACGTCCTGGAGCTCGCCTACGTCACCGCTCGATACGGCCGCCGCAAAGTCGGCAAGCTTGTCCGGCTCGTCGAAGACGTTGGACGCGACCTGATTGATCGAAAAGTTGGTGATCTGATCCCGGAAGAGCGGATTGAGGTGGGCAATGTCCTTGAACACGGAGACGATTTCAGACATGAAGGCGCGGATGTACTGGTGGTCCTTGTTGTATGGCTGCGTGATGAGGTTGTCAACTTGAACGATCGAGATGGCGTGGTTGTGCAAAAAGGACGTCTGAACTGGACCTGTTGTAACGTCAGAATCGAAAAGACACAGCGCAGACGACGTCGTTTACCGGGGGAGCTTGGAGACTTCGTCAGTAGACGGCGAAGGGGGCGGCGTCTCTGGTGGTGTAACCGTCTGCACGTCTTCCGGCGCTACATTGGCAAGTGGTAGATGCTCTCCAGTCTTCGTCAAATCCGTGATCTTTATCCGCCTGTGAGGATACAAAACAGCCGTGAGACCCTCCTCCTTGTCCTCTCTCGACCCCGGGTTGGCCGAAATCACGCTCGTGATCTGCGCGAAAACGCCGACGGGGTGGACACCGACTTGATATCCGTGATGATGTCGCTGTCCATGTTCTCTTCTTTCAAAAGGAACGCACCGAGGTAGGGCTGGCCGCGCTTCGTCTCCTTGATCGCAGCGACGACTGCGGGGTTGCGGACGACGACGGCCTTAGGGCGGCGGGCGAAGGGAAGGGCGAGGACCTGAGGGTAGACTTCCGGGACGGACTGTTTGGAAATTGAGCTCGGCGTGGGTGTTCGTTGAGGTGGGGATGGTGGGGAAGGAGGTTGAGAAGAATCTGCTGAATCGTCGCCGTTCGAAGAGAGGATGAACCTGGGGGAGACGAGCCAGCCGAGGAACCTGCAGGGTCATGACTTCTCTTGCTCGTCGACTCGGGTGCTCCGTGGTCCTCAGGCTCGGGGAGGTCGGTGGGGTCGTCCGACTTGCTGTTGTTCTGCCAGCGTGGCCCGGGGTAGAGTAGAGGAAACGAAGGCTGCGCTCGACAAAATCTCGAGGACGCAAAGGACCTTGATGCGATGGTGTGCAGCGGTGTGGGCTGTCTGGGTGCCAACAGACGCGCACGACACGCCGAGCTAGCACTAAATGAACGTGCAAAAAGCATTTGGAACGCAAAGTCGGACTCGACCTGCACAACCAAACGAACAGAGGTTAGGTTTGAAAAGTATCCACCCACGGCCGTGGTTGCACTCGGGTCTCATGAACGTACTGTAAGCGAGCACAGTGACACGTCGATAGACGAGTGGGGATTGAAATATTGATTCATTGAAAGCCGTTTCATTGAGAAAGCACCATGACCATACTAGTATGATACCATCCTCGCTAATGAATAACACGACATTGTCCCAAGGAGTTAATATCTAATATTCCCACTGCCAAGCTGTGTACTGCTGGCAAGTCGAACGTTGAAGTTGAGAAGCGAGTTTGTGTTGGACGACCTGTGTGTCGTCGAAAAAGAGGAAACCCCGCCTGAACCCAAAGGTAGAATCCATGCTATCAAGTACATCTTAGGGGAGACGCTGTAAGGATCTCGCATAGTCTATCGTTCCAAGCATTGGGCGAATTGTTGTGTAGTTGTTCACTCGAGAAGATCAAGAATGAGGCCGGGGACGGGGAGCTCCCAGCTGAGCTATACGTCAGAACCGTTCGGCAGAAAGCTTTCAATCCGTCCATAGCGAATCATCACATTTCGGAAAACCAATGCATCGCTCGGCGTAGTGATCGGCACCCAATTCAGGTTTCCCTTGGCAATCGTTCTCGTTCAATATTTGCTCCTATCATGATCTTGGGATTGAGTGGCTGGCTGGCTGGTTGGTTGGTTGGTTGGTTGCATACAACTGAGATAGGAAATGCTCCGACGCAGCCGATGCGTTGACGGGATCGGGGAAGATGCCCGGGCGGGTCATCGAGTTTGTCATCTCCAACCAGTTGATATGAGACCTGGTGTATCAAGGTCAGCAACCAGAGAGATTAAGCCGACCAGAGCGTCTCAGAAAGAGAAGTGAATGACGAAACGAAACCAACCAAACTGGATTCGCGGCAGCGATAGGAGACCTGCACGAAACGAAGCGATACGCCTGAAGGTTCGATTGTGAATCAGTACACATCAACTTGTTCATAGCGAACAAGCAACAAACAAGTGCCAAGTTCAGAGCATTCCGACATGAACTTGCCTCACAGACCCCCCGAGTTCACGTTCCTACAAGACCAGCCACTCACACGATCACCATCACGATCACCATCCATTCCGCGTCCACATCCGCCTATCAGACTTCACCATTCGGCACAACCACCGGCCTACAAAGCGCGTCCAAAAACCTTCCCCACCGCTCGCCCTTATCCCGTACCTCGGCCACCTCGACCAGCTGCGCCCTCGTCGGCCGGTGCGCAAGTAGCACCACCATATACTCAGAGAGGTCGTCCCGCTGCCTGATCCTCAGCGCGTTTGTGCCTGGCTTGAGCAGCGACGAGATGTCGAGGAGCGATCGGGAGTCAGCTACAGGATGACGAGTGGGATGGGATGGGATGGGATGGGATGGGATGGGATGGAAAACGGAAAAAGTGAGTCGTCGAAGAAAGAATTGCGAGAGAAAATCAACCTAGAACACGTACAAAGAGCGGGGGCGAGAGCGGGATGACGGTCTTTCTCTTCTTCTCGTCGCCGTCACGGATGACGTGCAAAGACAATCGACCCGCGCCCAGATCAATAATTAACTTGAGCGCCGCCTTTCGATAAATCTGCAAAGAGAAAGAGTCAGAGACGTCTCTTCGCGCAGGACTAACTGCATGCCTTGTCGATATGCTTCTTCAAATTCCGCACACAGTAATACTTGATCAACACATCCACGGTCGACGGGTAATGAGCACGTCCGCGAGACCAGATGCTTCCTTGGCTTGAGGACCGAGATACTGGTCCGCAATCACACATTTTTCCTCCGAGACATAGCCACTCGCTTCGAGAACCTCCATTCGATCGAGCAACGGGGCGGGTATTGTGTCCAGAGTGTTGGCTATCGCAGAAACGCGTTGAGTGTACGGTTCTCAAGCAGACACGTCACGTGGGGACTCACCAGTGCAGACAAAAAGAACGCGGGACAGATCGACGGCGACGTCCATGCTTGCGTAGCTTGTCAGATTCCTATCATTCCACCACAAGAAAAACACTCACTAGTGATCCAAAAACCCGTTATTCTGTTCGGGATCCAACATCTCTAACAACGCGCTCGCGGGATCTCCATTGATCCCCCTGCCGATCTTGTCCACCTCGTCAATTAGCACCAGCGGGTTCTCCGTCCCAACTCTCTTGAGCGCCTGAATGATCTTACCTGGGAGCGCGCCTACGTACGTCCGCCTATGACGGTATGACTCTTGATCTCGGCCACGTCAGTCAGACCGCCAACCGAGAACCAGAAGAACCGTCGATCCAGGGCGCGCGCGATGGATTTGCCGATCGAGTTCTTACCGACGCCCGGTGGGCTGACAAGGCAGATGATCTTGCCTTCGACAGTCCCGCGGAGCTCGTCGACTGCGAGGAATTCGAGGATGCGGTCTTTGACTTCCTTGAGTCCGTAGTGGTCTTCGTCAAGTACCTTTTGTGCGTATGCGATGGAGGAGTTTTCCGGAGAATGCTGGCCCCAGGGTATCTAAGGAAGATAAATAAGTACATGTAAATGACAAGAAAAAGAACAGTCCGATGACCTGAGTAAGCCATTCGAGATGGTTGCGGGTCACATTCGCCTCGGAAGCGGCGGCTTCCAAGCCCGTGAGCTTGCTCAACTCCTTCCCTTCGTACTCTCCCGCTTCTGTTCGATGTCCTCATCCTTGAGCTTGAGCTTGACGGGTTTGACACATTTTCAGCAGACGGCGGGCGTGTCGATGGGAGAAGTGTTGTTCCGAGTCAAAGTCGGCGTCTGGAGTAGGCGTTAGCGTTAGCATACGCCATTGGGCAGCTTTGTCGGGGTGGGGTAAGTGTGGTGTGCGCGTAGGGACAACGGAGTCGTGTCGTTGGTGTTCGAGTGTTCGAGTGCTCGCATCACAGCGCCACTGTGACCGCCACTGCAGTGTAACGGTAGAATGAGACACGTATTGACTTGATCTTCTCCTTCAAATGATTGACTGCGGTTTGAGAGGTGGAAATTGAAAACACGTTGTGGAGTTCCTGGAGCGTTTCGTCGAGATAGGCGATTTTGCGAACTATAGTAAACCGTCGGGACTGTCTTGAATAAGACGAAAGAGCAAAAGCGGTCAAAACACACTCAAGCTCTCGTCCTCGGCGCGAAGGGAGTTGACGTATTTTTTGAGGCTCTTATTTTCCTCATTGGATACAGCAGCTTAGCTGGTCGCGCAGTTCTTGTATAACTTTCTCGAGACTCGCGATTTCATCCTCTGCATAGTAAAGCCTCATGAACCTCCAGTCATTCAAGAATAATAAGCTCACTTTGCTGTGCATGCAAGGCTAGGACAATGTCTTCGACATCATCTTTTTCCACGTTCGGGAGCCAGACTTCTGCTCTTCATCGACATCATGCGTTCATGGTCAGATCTAAGTTCATACGCTCTCCACGGCTAAGCTCGGACCACTGCCTGAGCTGCCCGTCCAACCAATTTTACTGGGATCCACAAAATGGAACTGCACGAAATACGTCTACGACGGCTGCAACGGAAATCATGAATCATGAGTGACAGAAACACGAGCGAAAGGTGTTCGAGAACGAACAAAGCGAACCGTCTGACTCGTACCCCTTCGCACACTCTGCGAGCGACCCTGCAAAGTCGACCCAGCCGCTGGCCGAACTTGTGCGGCGTGAGTCGAAGGTCGTCTAGACGCTGGCGAGGCGACAAGCGCCACATCGGGTCATCTGCCGTATGCCCATATCTGATATCTTGAATACTCATAAATTGAATGCGTGTGAAGTATTGCCCCATTCATCAGTAGCGGCCTTATGTGTAGTGCCGCATGAGTCTTCCAACATCCTCAAGAAGGTGCGCGAGGGGCAGCTGAGGGGGTCTGCGAGCAGTGGTGGAGCTGAAGGAACAAAAGGAGTAAGAAAATTGCCATCGAAGAGTAGCCATGTGTTCCGAGATGTGAACCGTTCCTCGGGAGGTAAGTCGAGGTGAGATTACAGACTCGGACGTCATCAGTTGAGAGGTACTGCCAGAGTCCTCCAGCGTTGTTTCACAAGCGGCTATGGCATCGAGAGAGAGGGAATTACAAGGGACGAAGACGCGGAGGACCGGAGGACGAGTCCTTGAGATTGCATATGAGAGATCGTGGGGAGAGCTGGGAATTCGCAAGTCGTGTGGAGCTTTTAGGAGAGGGGAGTCGGAGATGCATCGATAAGCTGCCGCTTACCGAGGAGGCAGAGGACATCTCGGCAAAGGATGTGCGTTTGTGTGTCCTGACAAAAGGATGCGAAAAGTCCTCCTCTGCGGGATGTGGGCGGAGAGTCGGCAAAGGGAGGGATAGGTAGTGGTTGTCGGAAAACGGCTGAGCGCCTCCAGGCAGCCTCGTAGTACCTGAGTGAACGCGGTCCAGTAGGGGGTGGCGGGGCATAAAGAGAAAGCTTCCTCTTGCGTGGTTTGATCTGTGGTTGCGCAGTGGTATCGGCCCGAAATAAGGGGTTGTTTGAGCTTGTGCGCGAGCGTGGGGCACCAGAGGAACGCCGGGCCCTCGAACTATGAATGCTGGAATCAGAAGCGATGGCATCGGATGTCCATGTCCACCCTCGTCCGCGTGCCGCTCACTCTCGCTGCCGCGCTCGCCTTCCATGCTTCCTTGTCTCCGCCCACCGCTCCGGCACCGCCGATATCTAGTCTACGCTAGCCGGGAGATAGACGGACTGTCTGCGCCGCAGCTCGTTTCGTTGCCAACTCTGCTCACCAAGGTCGCCCGTGCCCCTTGCCCTGTCCTGATAGGCTCGTACTCACCATCCGGATCCCTAGGGCCTCTATTGGACTTCGGCGCTCACCGAGACGTTCGTCCTGCTCGCACCCCACGTCTCCTCCTCCCTCCCTCGCATTCCCATACCCACCGCAGAGGCACTCCTCGCATGGATCAAGAACCCAACGAGCCTGAACCTGGACTCCAGCTTGCTCTCCTCCCTCACTCTAGCCAGTAGCGTCGCCTCCTTTCCCTCGCGACGGCCATCGCAGGAACAACCCTCGCCATTACAGGTGCATTCGTGCATTCCTCCGCCTCGTAGCCTATGACGCCCTCAGCCAATTCTACGCCTACCCAAACCCTGGGCCCAACGCGTGCGGACCTCCTGTTCTAAATCGTGGAAAAGGACACGCACACGCGCTCATCGCGACTGGACCCTACGCTTTCGTCCGGCATCCTGGTTATGCCGGGTTTGTCCTATTCCTATGCACGACGGGCCTCGCCCTGTCCTATTTCGGCTCGTATGGAACGTCGTCTTGGCCTTTGTCTTGGGCGAGCGCACGCGTCAGCAGTGAGGCAGCGCTTTTAGCAGGAAACGTGAGCGCTGGGATGCGCTCGGTAGCGCTCACGTGGGCCGTCCTGATCACCGTCGCAGCCTTGCGGAGGATCGCAGGGGAAGAGCGGGCGTTGAGAGCACGATTCAAGGGAGAGTGGGAGGCTTGGAGGCGTGTGGTTCGGTATAAGCTCGTTCCGGGGATATATTGAGGATGCTGGTCCTACCAAGAATCGGATGAAGGGGAACGCGTTGGGACAGTACTGGGCAGTTGGATGAACAAGGAGCGTGCGGGGAGAGCAAAAAATAACGAACATAGGAGATGGACGTCGTAGAGAGCGAGGGCCTGCAGCGCGGAGGGATCGCACTGGCTCAAAGCCGCACGATATCCGGGAAGGTAGTGGGAAAGAATGACGTCCCTGATCTCAGAGGAGATGCCTGATGCCCGCACAGGTCGCAATGGAGATCGTCCCATACGGCGTTCCTGTGCATACGTCGCCATGCCTTTGACTTTGAGAGGGGTGCGGCGGTCCTGGGTGGACGCCGCACTCGGCGCCGAGGAACAGAACATTGTCGTAAACGTCACTTATGAGGTGCTTGTGGACGCGTACTACCCGAGGGGGGAAGATGTCATAGCCTGCATGGAGGACGCCCAGGCTGGATTTCGCGCTTCGATATGCTGGAGGAGAGGTATGACGTGAACATCATGACGTCCACTGTCTTTTGCTAGGTTTGCCAATTGATGGGGGTGAGGTCTTTTTTCTTGTGTTTCGCGTCCGAGCGTGAACCCACCCCGCAAGAGCGGTCCTTTTGCCAAGCCTATTCTCTGCCCACGAAAACCTTCAAACCGGCTGTGGCAGCAGTCGACAAGCAATGTGGAGGTGTCGCAAACCAGATCAACTTGGCCTACTTGCCTCAGAAACGGAGTGCAGATCAAGTATAGTATCGGCGTCGTCTCAAGCCTTCCACTTCCCAATAGAAACCCCACCTCTCCTCCGAAATATCCGGTAAGATCTGCCACCAACCCGAGGAGGGAATGTCGACGCCCTGCGAGGCAGACGGCGCAACGAGGGCGCCAGCGCACTCGCGTCATGCTCGGACATGAAACCGATAAAGTAGGACAATTTCAGCATGCCCTCCGTCCAGTCAATTTCATACATGCGATGGCCGATACGAGGAGGGATAATAATGAGACCAACGAATTTGACCTCGTTTCCTATAGACTCTAGGCACTTCGCGACCTCGAAAGCAACCACTCCACCGTACGAGTACTAGCCTGCAATGATATAAGGACCTTGAGGCCGAGTCCGTTTAATAGATGCTGTGTACGCGTTTGTTGTGAAAGTACTTAGCGAGGTTCATAAATATAAGGACTTCACCTTGAGAGGCACGATAGGATCAGTCTTCAGCGCCAATGCCCACTTCAATGCGTCGATGTAATTGGCTAGACTCGAGACCGCAGGAAGCTTGAGTATCTGGATGGTCGGAATATCGGTGATGGCGAATGGAGTTCCAGCCTCTCTTGAGACGAATGATGTCAATAGAAGTACCACCCAGCCCAAAGAAGTTGTGCGAGGCAGACACGTGAGCGTCTTTTCAATCTGACTCGAAGGAGTGATAAACGAAGCTTCACTGCCTCGATCAGCAACTCTTCAGCGCGAGCGATGTGTTTCGGGGAGTCCGCCCTGCGGGAACATCGTGATGAATTGAGCACGAGGAAGCTTTCCGAGCGTAATCTTCTCCATCTGTTCAGAGGGAATGGAGATCAAGTGCTGCGGAGGAAGGTGATCATCTTGATGGATATATCGCGTAGTGCACGACGAGTGTCCGCCAGCTGGTGAGAGCAGCATTCCCGTCCAAGTCGAAAGTGAGTGAATGGAAGATGACGAATCCTTCGGTGCGATTTCCAAGAGCACGGTAAGTCGCGGCAGCAAGGAAAGAATGTGTGACGCCTGTGTCGATGCCGGTGGGCTCGGATGTTTTTGCTTGTTTACTGCCAGGGGATACTCCCTTCCACAGTTTGTAGATGCGGCTCTGGCTCAGGAATGCTGTATGTATGAAACGCCGTGTACGATGTGACGTCCTCGATGTGTCCAGTGAGCCTCCCAGTCAGGGAACCATCTGGGATGATACCAACATCACTGGTGCGATACCAACCACCCCTAGCGAACGACGACTTGGTTGCTTCGACGTTGTTGTGATACCGAATAAAAACCATCGGTAAACGCAGTTGCAACTCTCCACTCTCGCCGTCGCACAAACAATCACTCCATCCTCGGGACTGACGCGGACGAGTCACATTTCGCAACCTGTAATAGGAGCACCGAGCTCCAGAAACCCAAACTTGGGCTCGCAAACAGAGACGTGGGCGGGATTGTAGATGCAGCCAGCACTTGAAAGAGCCCGTTAGCATAAAACCCCTTGATAAAACACAACGTACTTATCAAGTCTCGGTCATACCAGATCCAGGAGATATGACAGACAAGAGTTGCAAGGGGTCCCTACAGAGGTTCTCGAGCGTTGTAAGAAAAGCCATCGCAGTCTTGGAACCGCTTCTCCGCCGTTGTTTATGCGCTTGATCGTATGGCAAGTCGAAGGTGCCGAACAGATTAGCATTCTTCTCGAGATCCCGGGTTAGCTTGGCAAGAAGGAAGTTCGGAGCAAACATATTATTGATCAATTTTTCGTCAACCAAGCGAAGGAAGCACAGGGAATCGAACAAAATGACGGATGCATGTACGTGGAACTGAGACGCTCCGAAAAGCAACAGAGTAGTGACACGCATCTCTAGCGATCCTCCGATTAGTACGACCGCTGAAAGGTAAAAATAGGTCTCACAGTTTATAACGATGGACTCAAGAAGTCAATCCATAAGCAGTACCCTTGGGGGTGCAGAGTCAAGCAGCCAGGATTGCTCGGTGGGTGTGTACGACCACTTTGGAAAACCCAGACGACCCGAAAGTCAAGAAGAAAATAGCATCATCATCGGGCTGGACAAGACGAGAAACCCAATCAAAAGGCACACTATAAGCCTCAGATGCGATGCGAACCGCAGAGAGAAGGTGGACGTTGAATCCGGGAATAGACCTGACTTGATTTCCGCCTGGCGTGTCGATGAGAGACTCTAGTATTGTTCAAGGTCGGCGTCTGGAGTGTGCATTAGCGTACGGCATCGGGCAGCTTTGTCGCTTTGTCGGGGTGGGGTAAGTGTGGTACGTGAGCGTAGGGACAACGGAGTCGTGTCGTTGACGACGGGTGTTCGAGTACTCGCCCATGACAGCGCAACGTGACCACCACCGTAGTGTAACGGGAGAATGAGTACGCCGTCACCGTCCCCATCCCAACGTCCGAGTCGTTGCATGCAAAACGCTCACCTTCCAGTGTGTCCATTCTTCCCGCTCTCCCGCTTCTGCTCGATATCCTCATTCTTGAGCTTGACGGGTTTGACACAACTTCAGCAGACGGCAGGCGTGTCGATGGGAGAGGTTTTGTTGAAGGTCGGCATCGGAGTGGACGTTAGCGTACGGCATTGGGCAGTTTTGTCCGGGTGGGAAGTGTGGTGTGTGCGCGTAGGGACAACGGAGTCGTGTCACTGGCGGACGGGTGTTCGCCCATAACAGCGCAACCAGATCATAGAATGAGTACATCGTCTCCGCCCCCATCCCGACCTCCAATGCAAAATGCTCACCTTGCCTTCCAGGGTGTCCATCGTTCTCTTCATGCTCTCCGACGTGCTGTATCGAGAGAGAGAAATGACCGAAACTTTCGTGGGAGTTTTAAGGTATTACAGATAGACATGGACTTCGGACTAGGACGAGGACAAATTACTGGATTGTTACTGGTGTACATCAACGAGTGAGCTTCCAGTCAAATGCTATCTGAGTGAGCTGTATTCCACCGACTTCCCATCTAGATCATTCCTAGAATTCGTATTCGTCAACAGCGTCCACATCTGCACGATCCCATCCCTCCAGATCCGCATAGTCTCCTAGAACCGACTCCGAGTCGGACTCCTCTGATTCCTTGTCTGGGTCGGAGTCATATTCGTCTGAATTCGAATGCTCAGACCCAAAGTCACCATGATGTAACTCCACAGAGTCTGTCGGGAGCAACGGGGCACTGTCGTGGCTTTCATCGTCTTCCATATTACATTCATTTGAATTTGAAGCTGTCTGGTTCGGTGGTGGAGTCCGAATCGCGGAACTGGACACCGGCGGTGTATGCGAGTACGTGTGTCCGATACCAAGTCCAAAGTGGTACCGCATGATCATATCCCGATCAACAAAGCTACGAACATATTTAGTGAATACTTTGTGTGAACCTCAGGGTCCCGGACTTACCGGTTGACATGATAGCATTTCCAATCATGAGAATCTCCTGCACACTGAGACATTGCAACTCCATCAGTGTGAAGTTGGCCGTCTGTGAAGGACGGGATAACGTGACATGCTCTGAGAACATCTGCGGGGTTGACAAACCCGAACGCATCCTCGTGAGCCATCGGAAGGAATCTGACTCTATCCAGAGAATGTTCATCCCAGCCCAGGGTCGCACTACGGTCTTGCAAGATTTCAAACCACCGCACCCATAAAAAGTCGATCCGATGCGACCGAAAGTTCTTCGATCCCGGCCCGACATAAATGACATTGGCGTGGAAGACTCCCAACACCCGCGCATAGCAAAAAGGATGATTGGAATCTTGACTAGACAACATCATGATATTCCGGTTGTCGGTGCGAGGATTGATGGTATCGAAGTCACGTTGAAGGTCGTACGTAGTATAATTGATTCGAAGTAGGCGATGGCGGTAAATTCTGTTTCCGTTGAAGAGCACATTATTCAGTTGTGACAAACGGAGAGCATCATCGACCGAAAGATCAGTACTAGTTTCCTCATCTGGAGTTGAGGCGTGCTCAAGATTAGCACCCATATCTCGGTGGATGGCTGAGATACGTGGAAGGATATGAACCCTAAGCTTGAGAATGAAATCCTAGGCCGACTCCCATCAGTTCAGTGATCTAGCATGTAAAGACGAGGGCTTACTTTAGCTGCGGGATCCTCCAAGTTAGTTTGCACAAATCTCGTCAGTTCTTCCGGGAAATTCTGCGATTGGCCAATAACATGGTGTTCGTCAGGCTGGTTGGGTATAGGGTCTGCTAGGTGGAGCGCAGCGCGCTTTGCGCGAATGCGATGAATACGAGCTTGCCGTCTTTCTATGGAAGCCATCTGCGACACATAAGATTTCCGGCTGGTTCTGGCGAACCGACTCTTGCTCGTGCGGTGCTCAAGTTCACCCTGCCACCAAGTATGCAGAGTCAATTTCATTCACACAATTAAGATAGGGTACGTACCGCTTGCGTCGAATACGAATCCGTAGTTCCATACATTCTAATTTGTGCCGGGTAATCAGCGAGGGCATGGAGTTTGTAAGTTTGAAGGTTGAGTGCTTTCAGCTGCCGTGTTTGTGAACCGGTTGCGATTCCCTGGCTTGATTTGCCTTGACTCCGTTGTGCTTGTCGTCGTAGTCGGGTTTGAGCTTCACGAGGTAACTCCTTCGTTGCGAAACTGGGACATGTAGCAGAGGAAAAATCACGAACACGGTTACCAAGATCGTTCGTCACGATGTCCAAGATATGGACTGTTTCGTCAGTATGTAAACGGAGCTTAGCTAAACCGTGCCAATGGGAAAGCACAAATAACAAGTGTAGCACTTGAGCATTGTGGGGTTCCGGGAGTAATCCTGAAAATACAGGAATAGAACACTATCCCGCCAGTTTCTGTCACCAAGATTGGTTTCGCAAACAGAAAGTGAAAGTACCCACTTGGAGTACGTCTTCAAAATCTCGTGCTGCAAACTTCTTCGTCTCTGAGACGTTCTTCCGAAATCGTCGAATGGTGTCTCGACCAAAAGTCGGTACCTGACGAAAACTTCTCAAGGTGAGTCAACAGGGCTTAAAACAAGTGTAATTCTCTCACCGGCGATCAAGTTCAGCCAAGGAGGCTCCCTTTAGGCTATCTACCATGCGAAGTAGGTGAGTAAAAATTGATTTCCAAACACCTAGCTCAAATTCATGTAATAGATCAACGACCAGCATAAGGAAGAGATCAAACCCAGTCCGGCCTAGCCGTTCCGAAAATGAATTCTAAACAATAAAGTGGGCACTCGGGCTGTTGACCTCATTCCAAAGGGAGAACACTCACTATTGTTGGGACTAGAGATTCAGGTTTGAGAATCGTCTCAACTTGAACAGTGTCGACAACATATTGTTCCTCGTAAATCAAATGTCGTGCTGACATAATCTTCGCACGTCGGTCTTCGGTGTCGTGGCGCGATAAGACATCCCGTTGCAACATGTCTTCTGTAGTAGCTACATTCTGGAGCTTGTCCTTCGGAGTAAGGCATCTTGGACACGGGCAACCACCAAGATTGCGGATGCTAGCGATGAGCACTCTGAGGCATAGGAGTTTGATTCATTAGTCTGTCTCTGATGAAATGGCATAAATTAAAATGTACTTCTCTGGGTAATCAGCGGAATAAGTAAAAATCCGAGGGAATAGACGCCTCTGAATACCATCCCCACACGTGAACACCATGCCGTGTTCATACGCTTGGAGGAACTCATCATCTAGTATATCCTTCCACTGTGCATGAAAGAGTTCACGATGGCAATGAGTAAGTAAACGCTCACTTGGCGGCTTATCACTTCCTATATGCTCCATCAAGAAATCTTTGAACTCGTCAGGAAGCTAGTTCAAAGCTGTGAGAACCAAATCACCATGAACAGTGAATACGTACCGTCTGGAAATAAGCTGCGTGCGAGCACAGATTCGCAGATGGACTACATCGTTGATATTTCGTCTCATTACCAAAATAGACATATAAGGGCCACAACTTGGCATCGCCGAACGAAGTCAAGTGGGTGGCATCAGACCAGAGCATCAACGCAACGATGCGCCGAGGTAAGGTGCAATCTGAAGGCATATCTTGCAATTCATGGTGAGCTGTAATGAAGGCTTGAGAATAGAAGAGTTCACCGTAAACGCCAATGTCGTCATCCACAGATGAACGTTTCCACCGCAAACGATAAGGCTCGAACCGAAAGGACCGACAGCGCAAAGGGTCCGAGAGTTTGTCGCGGATTATCGAAAGAAGAGGTCGGCGGTAGAAACCAGAAATTGTGTAGTCCCTCGGACCTGGATGTAGAGAGCGTCGGGAAAACGGAACAGAGATTGTGATGTTTCTCTGCTTCCAACCGTCCTCCTCGGGTAACCAGTGTTGCGAGTCTAACTCGCCCCTGCGACTTGAGGATGCTCCGAAGGTAGTATGAGCATCTAAGCGGCCAAGATCACGGTCAATTGCAGTCCAATTAGTCCACCGCAAGTCCTCAGGACGGAAGTCCACACTTCCGATGATCTTGACGAGCCTTTCGAAACCTGATTTGGACTTCTGAACGCCCTGGTTCCAATACCAGTCACCTATAAGCCACGAATTCTCGTTGGGATATGGATGGAAGGGATCTGAGAGCTGAGAAATCTCGGCGGCGACTCCTGATTGAGGTACCAGAGGTGGGTTACCGCACTCATTCTCCGGATCATTGATGGGAGTACAGTTCAGATCGTAAATGCGGAACAATCCGAAAGAATTTATTTGAGTGACCAGCGTAGCGCGGTCTTGCTGCTGGGGAAGTTGGACACTCCGGCGCGCAGTCGCCGAGTTCAATGATAGGTGGTCTGGGATTGGCTGAACAACAGATAGTTGGGAGCCCGAACTTGTAGAAACTTCGGACTGAACCACTGCGTCCTGTGGAGGTAACGGCAACGGCGGTTCTGGGAGTATATCCCGGAAACGTTTCGGAAGTCGACGCTCGGCTCGCCGGCCCCGACGAAGAGATAGTGGTAGCGTGTCGTCTTCAGTTTCAGCCTAGATACCGTGACCAAATCCTCAGATATCTGCTTTCCTCGTAAATCGAAATGAGAATTGGAGGTACATACCTCTGCTTGATTGGGCCCTGGATCACATGCTTCACTGTGATTTGCAGTTGAGGAAGCTAGATTGGACTGCGACCCAGAAGGTATGCTAGCGCTGCTTGTAGTAACTTAATTGCGGCAGCACGTGCCCGTCGTTTGAGCGAGTCTTTTAAAAATCACGGATTACTCGGTACATACCATCAACAAATGCGTTTGGACTCAAGGACTCTGTAGAAGACAGTCCCTTCGAGAATGAACCTTCGACACGACGCTTCTTGCGGAGATGGGCTTCTTTGGCCTGCTTGAGGGCACTTGCCAGTCGGTTCTTCCCCTTTTGACAGCTCTTCTTGTGTCTCGTAAAGGCCCCAGCATTGTCAAAAGAGCGACCGCACACACACTCTTGGTTCGAATTTAGTAAAAGCGACATTAGTAAATGAAGAACCGAATGCGGCACACTGAGCATTGGTAAGTTGACACGCCCACAAAAACAGAAACAAACACGGCTAGTCCAGATCGGCCCATACGTTCAAGATGTTATCGATGACAATATAAGTTGTAGATGGTGATAAGCACATAAGAGACTTGTGGGACCAATGAATGAAAATCCCGAATACAGAATGATGAGGTTGAGGTTGTGTGATGAGAATTGAATGAGTGCGTCGCTCTTCCATAAGTAGCATCTCGGAAGACCTCCAAGCTCCCTTATTCATTTCTTACATTCGTCAGACTGCTTTTGTCCGCAACCCTAGGTTGTACTCTCCATCACTGCTACGTCGTACTGCTTCATTCTCAGGAACTCACCTCTTCGTGTTGGCAGCAGTGAAAGCTCTGATAGGTCCTGATTCTCGTGCCTTTCCCGGGCCTGTGAACGACGATTTATCCAATGTACTCCAAATTGTGGTTCCCCTAGGCCAACGGTATCATCGATGTTCGAACCACCGAACTGGACGTTGTATAGGGGGCCTTGCGTCGTGCAGCCTCCTCCCCAGTGATGAGCTTGACGACGGAACTTTTTCCGACGCAAATTTCCCCGAAAAGTACGACGTTGATGGAACAAGATTCCGTCGTGGACAATGTATCGGAATACAAGTTGAGGTTGGAAGGAGAAAGATTTGTCAAGGGATTTCCGGAAGGTTGCAACCCATCTACGTGGCCTGGCATGAATCGCCGGGTATGCAAAGGTTTCGACTAGAGCAAATGCAACAGACAAAAATCAGCGGGGGGTGATGGCAACCACTCTGAGAGAGTCAGGAGACGATACGTTGCCATGATCAGCTTCGATCTCTAGAACAAGCTAAATCGATCGTGATTCGGAATGCGAACACATGAATAGCTGAGGAAAGCACACCTGTAATACTGGGCTAGCTACTTTATTGGCAGCCAGTGCCCTGACTGCATTTGCGTCGAGTCTATCTCCCATGATCCGCAGAAATTGGTCGGCAGCATCGCGAAACGAGCCAGGAACTGAAGCGCTCGAGGCATTGATTTCTTTGCCTTTGTCCGTGGAAAAGACAGACGTCATCTGGCCCTGCTTCGCCTTCCATGAAATACTCTTCTTAGATCGTACGGACTTGCGAGCCGAGTCCTCCGGAAGTATGGTTGGACACAGCCAAAGAAGTAAAGAGCGCAGCACGTGCGATGCAAATGGATCCATGATTAGTGAGGTGATGTTTGGTTGAAATTCCTGTGGAGGAAAGTCAACCCATGTGACTACGGGTGAAGCAAACCATTCACTTCACATATATCTAGAACAAGTTGTGTGAGTGTCCTCAGCTCGCCGTTGTCCTGGGAAGAAGGGATATCTGGAAAGATATCTTTTAACCTGAAAATGACCTTCACCATGATTGTTCCAAAAAACAAAGATCTCATACCTCTCGAGAGATTGTATCAACAGCAACCGATAATAATGTTTGGCAGACATGCGAGGCAAATCTGTGCTTGGACAGTGCTTCAAAGCTGTCTCCGACAGGTCAGCCTGTGCCGCGAGTATGGAACGGAACCAGCACCCACGAGCCGCTCAGTCTGTCCACAAAGACTCGTAACACGAAGTCATCCATTGAATGTACCATTCTCTCCAGTATAACAGAACAGTCTGGATCCGTAGCAAGTTGTTTCGCTTTCCCCGACGTCTCACTAAGCGCGGCCATAAAGAATACGCGTTTGGCTGCAGGAAAACAATGAGCGTTGGATGCCGAGATGCAAAGGAGACACGCACCTTCATTGGAATCGAGGTCAGCACCCTCATCTGATTGTTGGGTTCGGTCTTCTTGCCAAGATTGAATCTGCTCATCAACAGTGCGGAAGTAGGCCTTGACATCCGGGTCAACGTATCCGAAAGGTGCTTCCGGGTGGGTGTCCTCCGATGGTTTGGGGGCAGCTACTATCCAAGATGGCTCGCCAGAGTCATTGGGGCGGTAATCTTCTCGGACTGGTTCTTGAGCCTCTGAAAAGCCTTGTTGTGAAGACTTTTTATGTTTCTTTCCGCGCTTTCGAATCTCTCTGGGCATCCTTGATGATGGTCTAGCGCCAAGTGTTTTTCACCGCCCAAATAGGCAACCCCCATATCAAGTCACGGCCCGAATCTAACCCGGACTTCCATGGCTCCTGCGTCCTGCGCTTTATGCCAACAGTCTAAAGCCATCCTGAGAAGGCCAAAGACCGGCCAGCAAATATGTAAAGTGTGCTTCTTCTTCGTCTTCGAGACTGAAGTCCACCATACGATCACCGAGGCGAACTTATTCAAGCCGGGTGACAAAGTGGCCATCGGTGCATCCGGAGGAAAGGGTATGTGCCTTCTAGGCTTGCGTACGATCAGGTCGTTACTCATGTCCGCCATCCGCGAAGCACCGAGCGGCGAGAGCGGAAGCAAAAAAAGGAGAAAGGTTAAATCATAGAAACTCTTTTTCGTTCTAGCAACGAGCTGTACCATCATCCCGAATATTGACGGATCAGATGCTGTGCTATACGGCTCGTGTGACGCCGGCGCTTAGAGTCATGACCGACTACACCCTAACGTTACTCGTCGCTGCGAGTGTTCTGCTCAATTTATATTTTCTATGTCGTCTTAGGCTTTCTGGATCGAGCAAGCCGAAATCACGCTCTTCAGTGACTGCCATCGGAGCTCTACACACGAGAGAGTACTTTTATGTTGGCGGAACCTACGTTCCTCATGGTTCCTCCGCAATCCACCACGGCCAGATGTATGTCGAGCATCTGACACCAGCACGAGTAACTCGTCGCGTCCCGATCCTCTTCATCCACGGGAATGGAATGACGGGGTCGAACTGGCTGAACACACCTGATGCTCGACCCGGTTGGTCAGACTACTTCTTGAACGCGGATTATGAGGTATCGCCGCTCCCTTATATACAGACAGAAACATCTGTCACTGGTTCGCACTGCATGCCTACCCAGCCACTTCGAGGGCCAAACCAATCTCACGGAGTCTTCTGGAGTGGGTACCGCCTACACCGCAAACACAAACCGGTGGGGTCGTGAATATGCCGGGACAGTCAAATTTGCTCAGTCCCAGGAAGAGCAAGAACAAACAAAAGTGTTGTTGCAACATTGCGATCGCCTTATGAAGACGTTCTGTGATGCAGAAGGGCGGCCATCACCGTCTGGCTAGGGCCAAAAGGGTAGCCGATATATTACCACGGAACATGTGCATCTTTCTTTACCCCATCCCTTAGAATATTTGTTTGCATAGATCTAATGTTACAAGTGACTGGGAACCTACCGCGATAACTCAAGGAAGGACCTCTATGCCACGGGTGTATTATTGGTCTGTTTTTGGCAGCTCGAGGGAAATCGCTGCATGTGCCGATCGAAACTGAGGGATAGTTCGTAAATTGTCCGGTGCGGGACCTAGTGCGTCCAACTTTTTTCTGCCTCTATCAGTCTGAAATGTGTGAATAATAATCTCTACTACGTAGTAGACCGCACGTCTGATTGGACTTACTGTCACCGAATTCGCCATACCCCTCTCCAAGCCCTCCAGAAGGGTGCACGCCTTACACAGTTCATTGCTGGACATATAGCCGCAACGTATGCAGGTTTCTATAAAATCGTTAACTGGCCAAAATCCAGTCACGCGACACCAGGGCTTACGCTGTGGCTTCTGAGTTGCTCTCACTTCCTCCCTCACTTCAAACGCCTCACCAGAGTGGATGATATCAATTATTGCGCTAGGGCGAGCAACCTCCAGGTCCTTAAGGAACGCCCTGGTATGTCCGCGATATGCATCAGGGGAGTAGATGCATTCTGTTGAAAAGTAGTCAAGCTTTTTGAAGTACGCGTACCTTCCAGGAATGAGACGACCATTATACCAGCAAAACGATAGATGACAAACATGACGATCTCCTTTTCGTATGCATACTTGAAGGGCTTGGACCTCTTAATGCTATCTTCTCCTTGCGTGCAGATCAATGTACATCGTCCGAGACGAGCGATGTCGCCACGCATCACTGTAGCACGGCTTGAGTTGTGAAGATTCCGAGGTAAAAATTACACACCATTCATCAGCACCGTTTCTGCAATATCGTCTGCATTGTGACCAGTGACGATGTGATCCACCTTCAACGAAGAGGCACCTCTGTCGAGGGCTTGCCGTCTGAACACACCACAGAATGTACAATTGTTCTTCTTGCCTATCTCAGAGACGATCGCGTCTATTGTCCAGCCATAGAGCTCGTCGTAGGTAAGAATCTTGAGGGGCAAGTCGTATTGTTGCTGGTTTCGCTTCACTGTCTGTTTCAAGCGATGTCATTGTCATGAGGCCGATCATATATAACACACGAACCTCCAATGAATCATCCCTATAACCTGTTATTCCCTCGTCTATCGAGAGCAGGTATAGATCTAGACCATATCTATATCGATCGTTCAATGCCTTCATGACGTATGCGAGCACCGTCGAGTCTGATGCTACCCAAAACCTCCGACATTTGTCGATCTGCGGACCGCTGTGCATCATGCGCAGACATCTGACCCATAGCTGCTTTTTTGGTTTTGTTTCCTAGCGTAGACTTGAAGACTGCGTCGATATCATCTTCTGGCGCGCGATGTCTCTTTGAAGACTTCGGCGACGTGGAAGCCGCCGGAGGGGTCTGCTGGGGTTGGACGGGAGGAGGTATGGTGGACTGATCTGACTCCGTGGATTTATTGTTCGATTGCAATGTTTTCCACTCCTCTGGCCGTCGCCGTAGCAGATGTAAGTTGAGGTTGCGAGCAAAGAACTTTCCATAGAAGGATGCGGCGAGGAATTGCTCCGAGGGAATTAGAGAATGTGCGATTTTTCCCTGTGGGATGTATATAGAAGATTCACATTTCACGGAAGCTGTAGGCGTACCCTCAAATAGGGATCTGCGAAAGCCCAACAGCGATCGCCAACTCGGCTTCCTATCCGGTCGTCAACAAGAGAATGATAGTGTCCAATCAGAGACATGACAAATCGTCTTTTGGCTTTGAATGACACGGTCGGTGACTCAATGAGAGCATCGAGGACACGCGAAGCTGTCGCGTTATGTGCGAGACGTCTGAGGTCTTCCATGGAGAGTGAGCTAATGCTACATAAACAGTGGATAAGTTTCCATAGATCAATGGCATTTGAACATGCAAACCTGTCAACCACTATCGAACAATGAGGCTCGTCGAGTCTCAGCAACGATTGCAAGATAAGGGCTCCCTGGACTTTGGGTTCTCTTGGATTATCAGATCGACTCTTACGGCCGTGTTTCTTGTGGTTCGTATCTGGTGGAGACTCCGACATGGGAAGTGCTTGGTATTCCTTCGGACTCTATGAGAACATGTGGCGGAAGAGACTGATTGAACGAACCTCCAATGACTTCAAGAGGAGCATACATGGAACAAGATTATTCCTTTCGCCCGAACTCGAAATCTCAACGGCAGCGAAAACAGCCTTATTGGGGTCAGCAAAAAATATTGCCGAAGAACATGAAAAACTGACCTCGCAAACATCTTTTTGGTGTGTTCCAAGAGAACGGGACCTATCTATCAAAGCGCGTAAAACTCCCGTCCTGGAAGACTCTGGATTATCTATTAGCAAAAATGAACGTTTCACGCAAAACTAGACCTACTGATTAGCTTGCTCCACGACGATCCGAGCTCTTCGAGAGTATCTCCGAGGTGTTTGCTGTCTTGGCGCTCGACAGCTTTAGCGACAACGAAATTCGCGACTGGGTGGAACGCTAGCCGAGCACATTTGCCCTTGAAATACGTCGACCTACAAGAGACGTGCGCCGAGTCACAAGGCGGATTCACTCGATCAGCGACGACGGGACATCGCTCCGTAAATAGGTAGCGTTCATTGTGTGTAGTATACACATGCCGTGCCCAATGCCCATTGATACGATCTTGGTGGTTGAGTCAATCTGATGGAACAGGAGGAGCAAGGGCATGGGCTGGTTTTGAGACAGACCCGAAGCAAGGCGCGTGCCGAGCGCTGATGCTACGATGATGAGATGCAAGAAAAAGGATAGGTTGAAGCGAACACGAACCGTAATGAACTTGTACTCAGTTCATGAGTAAATCAACGCAGGCCTCATGTGACAATAACGCGAATGATGCTAGTTTTTTTTGGAATCGCACAACATGCCTTGCGCTACTATGTTGAGATGATAAACACAATGTTTCGATCGCGTAGCAGGCCTTTTTTTTTGGTTACGAATGCGGTAGGATAAGCACTCACGCTAGCTCCGAGTCCTACATCTGTCCTCTCCGCATCAAATTCCGTCTGACCCGCCGCTTCTCACTTCCAATCGCCTCGGCCTTGCCCCACTGCAGATACGGCACCTGTCCCTTTTCCACGCCTGCCACCCGGCCCTCTTCGTTCTCCCGGAAGTCAAGCATGCCCCATATCGGCAATTCCTGCTCACCTTTCACGAGCAGGCGCGTTTGGGCGAGAAGCGCGGTTGGAAGTGGGGTAAAAATATGCATGTGTGGCGAAAGGGGGTTGAGTGTGAGCGATATCCCTCGAATCAGTGCGAGGCCATGGCACGTCGAGAGCGCCGGATCGGGTGGCGGCTCGCCAGGCGTGTATGACAATGAGGATGACTCTTGTTCTACTAATTGCATGCCTCGGGAGAAACTGTTCACGAGACTGTCAGAGACGAGCCCAACAATGGCACCGTTGAGCACCCGCGTCAACTCGGACGGCACTACGTCTTCATATCCCGGTCCTGTCAGGTAAACTTGATCAAACGCTTGTGTACAGTGCACTTCGTAAGGACTCCGAGCGCACATCGGCAGTGAGGCATCCCAGATAGTGGCAGTTATTTGATTGAGTGCAGATCCTGATGAGGAAGTCGACTGCTCAGGGAACACTGCATGAAAGTACGACAAGATATTGCGATGGCGATGGTCCGTCGCAGTATAGTAAGTGTTTGTCATCTCTGTATGAATGGTTTCCACATCGACGGGCCGCCTCCTGCCTGAATGCACAAGCGGCAAGGTAGTTGGGAATCGCGGGACATGCTGTGACTGAGGTGGTGTTGGCCAGCCATGCTCCTTGGCGTCGTCAATGTTGAATGTATGCGAGGCCTCGACGAGTTCTTCAATTCGTGCATTCAGGTTTGTACCCAGACCTTTATTCCACCCCATAGTATTGACTACGAGTGGAATAGCATCGTGTATGAGCTCGTCAATCGATACAGGAAACTGTAGATCGAGCTTGTACGATTCCAGCAGTGAATGGATCGAATGTAGATAGTGCGAAGGACTTGCGCGTGGTGAAGTGGACCCGATATAGTGTGCACGGTAGGGCAAACTTGGGTGCGTGAATGGGGGCCCTTGTAAAATTACACTGTTTCCATCTCAAACCAACCACACGACTGGAAAGTATCGACTCACCAAAAACAAAATTCTCTACTATGTTGAGGGCTACCATACCGCCCGGAGTAAACTCGGATTGA
>JBBPPP010000096.1:0-25234 GCA_038092075.1 Leccinum fuscescens | reverse complement strand
TTGGCCCAACCCCCCCCCCCCCCCCAAAATGACACCCCGTCTTGCCCCCTTTCCCCCCCCCCCCCCCCCCCCCCCCGCCCCCCCCCCATCTTCCCTCTCTTCCCTGTAGCACGCTGTCAGTGGCCATATATGTGTTCTGAGATTCCCATAAGCATTCTAGGCCATATTTCTAGAAATCCTTACAGATCTGAATTAAATTATGTTCAACCTAACCCTTCAGTAAGATTTATTGCAAACTATTTTTATGGTTCACTCACCCAACCTGGGACAGTTTCTCCTTCACAATCTTCCCATCTGAAACCCCTCTTTGCCTTTGCATCTGGATGTGCTCCCACCTTGGATAGCTGCTGAGCTTACAGTTCCAGAAGTCTCTTCTTCTTCCTCAGTCTCTAGGAATTCCCAACCTGGGACAGTTTCTCCCAAGATTTGAAGATCCTTGCAATGCATGTGTCTCAGACCTTTCTTGGTACGTTCCAGTTTCTTTCCACTTCTGGAATCTGCAGTGTCCTCCGACTCTTTGTCAGTGGGCTCATATTGCGTGACCCTTGACGAAATGAATAATTCATCAATTATGGGAAGGACGTCGGTAAAAATTGACTTCCTCAGTCAAGAGTTTAACCAGATGCCGGAAACATACATACTTTTCAAGGTAGTCTGCTGAATTGAATAGGTAAAGATCTGAGGAAAGAGTCACCTCTCGATACCATCTCCGCACAGGAATGTGATGTATGGCTAAGGTCAAGGGGTTTGCGGCAGGGTGGACGATAACCTACATCATCATTTAACAACATGACATTGGGGTCAGAGTTGGTCAGAGGGAGCTGGGGGCATGTCCGAGTCAGCAGGAGGGAATAGCAGGACCTGCAGGCGGCATAGTGGGAACTGGACCAAGCACTGTGTTGAAGGATAGATCGTTCATACCGTGACCAGTGGTGAACAAGATGGCGGAAGGATCACTGTGACCCATAAACGACATGGTTGTGACTCAGTGGGAGGAGTAGATCATGATTCTCATTGGTAAAAAAAGCCCAGGCCAGAACTTGTTCAAGAACTGGCCACTATGTGGCAGTGGCCTCAGGCTGATAAACAAGGAATGAACACAACTGGGATGGTCAAATGATCCTGGGTGATCTGTACTAGGAGCCTATAATTTAAAGCGACAGTAGGAACCAAGTGTGATTACAATCAATTATTCTAATTTATGTACAGTACAGGATCACTCACTATGACAATGATCCATACTTGGGTATACCAATCAGAGTTGGTCAATGCTCAGAGTTTTCCAAATTCATTTCTATATTGTGGGTTATGTTTCCAGTGGGTATAGCTCACTGGATAGGCTCCAAGCAAGGCCAGTCCCAACCTCAGCCTGCCAGTGAGTCTGGTGGCTTGAATATAGATCTTTCATGTTTTGTTATCTTGTTTCTTTTATTATCTGTGGAGAATGATCATGGTGGTCTTATAGCAACTTCCACCAACAACACAGTGTCAGGAGTTCAACAACCTCATTGAAATTTTGCCAGTCACTGCCAGTGGGCCACAGTCCAGCCTCCAGAAGATTCACCACAACCACACCTTTCAAAGAGCCTGTTGCGATAGATATTGCGATGTCATTATGAGGATTATTCATCGTTATCTTTTTGGTTCAATCAACCACTAATTTATTATTTGATACTAGTTTAAATAATTTTACTTGCATGTTACAGAGCCATTTGTTTGATTCTATTTTTAAGGCTCGTTTTGTTAAAGAGCTCAAGGGGGTCGACCACCAGTAGGTTTGTTGGTCATGATGACTCTAGAACCAAGCCATGTACATTGTCAAGACTGCTACTCAAGCTAGTGGTTGATTCTTTGAGCTTCTCTTAACTCATAGATTAATGGACTTATCTGAATGAGAGGTGTGGATTGGAGGAGCTGGCTTATACATCAGGCTATTTGCCCAATTTTTCACATTATTTTAGGAATTTATTTCAACTTTACAAAGATTGATCTGCTTTTTATCAACATATAACTTGAACTTGGCCACAATTATCTCTAACCACAACACTTTCACAATTGTCTTCCATTTCACCTTGCTTATGACATGAGGCTGGGACTTCGTAGTCAGACTCCTTAACAGTGACAAAATGGCTGTTGAGTTTGGCGAAGGACTGGGCGGGATTAGTGTTTAAAGGTCCAGTCCTAGGACCAACGAAAGGCCGAGGACCGGACTGGACCGGACCAAAAAAGACCAATTTTTTTGGTCCGGTCTTTCCTACTTTCACTTGGTCTTGGTCTCAGTCTTTTCATTTCTCAAAAATAAAAAGACCGGTTAAAGACCGGTCGCAACCGGTCTTTTGGTGGACCGATGTTGCCCCCTATTTGTACATATATTGAAGTATTTACCCTGATTTTCTCATATTTTTACGATTTATCTTGAGTTAGTTATGCTATTTATACCAATATATCGACATCAAGGTCAAGATTGGGCAGATCTCACCCGGATATGGACGGATTTACATTATTATAGCTCTAACTTAGATAGGGGCTATATCTGCATTTGGTACAGTCACCGTTAAGGCTTCCCCCCGATCGCTTGCGGACAGCGTTCTGATTGATCTTTCAAGCTGTCTAAAGAGCCATATTGCATTAAATCTTAAAATAATCATATCTCCATTGCGTGTGAACCGATTTACATAAAAAGAATATCAGTAGAAAGCTAAAAGTGTGTTCTATATGTGGAGCGTACAAAGACTGGTTTTGGACCGCAACTGGACCGGTAAAAGACCAAAAAAGACCAAAAAAAATCGATCTTTTTTGGTCTTGGTCCGGTCTTTTCCAAAAAAGGCAAAAGACTGGACCGGACCAGACCTTTAAACATGGCGAGAGCATGGTCGTTGTTGTCATCTCAATCCTCTATGGCCTTTTCCTCAGCCGGAGTAGTGGTGTCTGCATCAGCAGGTGTGGGCCGGAGCCGGGACATTTTCAGCCAATAGCCTTGCGATCAGAGATATGCGGTCATATTGCATGCCCATTTCTTGTCATTGTTCCCATCGAGCTTCGCAATTTCTTTCAGCTGGGAAGACATTTTGGTGTTTGGGCGGAGATTGTGTGTGATCTACCGAAGATAGACGTCAGCATAGTCCCATGTAAGATAAGAAGGTTGGAACATAAGTCCAAGCCTGCTGGACGTCCAGAGCTCCTCAGATCGGAGGGACATAGTCTCCTCCTGCCTGGAGCAGTGGTGGTCATGCCACACGAGCGAAATGATCCGCATCAGTGTGGTGTCTGGCGTTTCCGCACAGGCCGACCATTTGTCCACCTCAGTCATACCACACAGGCGAAGTAATCTGCACCAGTGGATTGTCCGGCATTTCAGCACAGGATGACTGGAGGTTTCGCCAGTGCTTTAATAGCACCATAGGCGGTCACTGAGTGATATCGGAGTGTTTCCGTGTCACGACGTCACTCAGGGCTCATAACCTGTTCTTGATGACAGTCCCCAGGCCGTTGCCTCTGCCTGCTAACACGAATTCGCATTCCATAAGGCAGGGATGGGATCGCAAACCTCGCAGTGAGGGATGATTGATGGATGGGGAGTCCCATTTCGGGTGCTCCTCAATGTTGATGATGAAAACAACATCAATTTCAGGTTGCTGAATGATGACTCGTTTGATTTGGTCATGAGTGTCAGAAAAGGAGGCGGAAAAGGAGACCTCTCCAATCGATTTGGGCACAGATATGTTCGCAAGGTTGTTCTCTACGAGGAGTTGAAAATCTGGGGTTGCTGCACGCTCTGTTCCTTTCTTGTCATAAAAAGTGATTCCTGAATTCGATGAACATTCAGCGCAGGGAAGTCAACGTTGAGTGCTGTATTGTCATGTTTGAACATTCAGCACCATGCGGGACAAACACCCTGCAGTCGAGAGTGAACTTTCGGCACCGTGTTGTTGTGGTTGAATGTTCAGCATTGGCAGTGGTTGTAATGAATGTTTAATGTACGCATTGTGATTGAACATTCAAATTGAACATTTATTCTGTGAAATTGATGTGGTTTGAATTGTTCGATTGACTATCATAAAGAGTTCAATTCACTGTTGTATAGAGGTATGTAGTTCTGCAGACCTGCACTGTGTTGAGTGGTAGATCCACAATGAGGGAGAGAATACGTGCTTGGATGAGTGTAAGTACTGTTTGAAAGTCTGGTCTTAACACTGATAAAAGACCGATTTGTAACCGAACCGGACCGACCAAGACTGGACCTAAGTGGTTCGGTCTTGCTAGGTTTTATTAAGTCCAGTCTCAGTCTTTTAATTTTCAAAAAATTCAAAAAAGCGACCAGGACCAGTTAAGACTGGTCTTTTGAGGTAGCCCCTATTGTCCCCTGTTTGGGAGTATATATGAGGATTTTCCCTGATTTTCCCACATTTTTACGATTTTATTTGAGATAGTTATGACCATTTCTCAAAATACCTTCTCCAAAATGACATATGACTCGAGATTGGCCATATCCTGGCCGCATATGGGCAGAATTACATAATTCCTGGCGGATAATGTAGCTACGTGACCCGGCTAACATTGGTACAGCCACATCTAAGCGCCGATCTCACGCTATTCTATTCTCAGAAATAGGTTTTCTAAGTAGATAAACTTGAGAATGACATGCATTCTTAAATTGATCATATCTCAACGGCCCCTGAACCGATTTAGATGAAAAAATATGCGCAGGAAGCCAGGAATCCGTAGTAGTTTTCACACCCCTGAAAACCGGTTACGAACCGTAACCGAACTGGCAAAAGACCGACAAAGACCGAAACATTGGTTTTTGTTGGTCTTGGTCCAGTTTTTTGCCTAATTTGGGAAAGACTGAGACCGAACCTTAAATCACTAAGCGTAAGACCTAAGTCATAATACTAGCCAAAATGCAGATGCACCAATTTTTTCATGTTATCTTGCTCATCATAGCCGCAAGGTTTCTCATGGTCATGGAACATTTTCAAAGAGTGTTGTACATCCTTCACAACCCAAGTTGGCCTGCCTGCTTTTTGACTTGCCTTGAGAGGGGGAATGAATTTTGGAACAATAAAAAGGCTTCGGCAGGTACTTCTAAACGAGTGAAGTGGTCAGGAAGGTTACATTATGATTGGAGGGGGATTCACAGTAGTGGTCTGGTCCAGCTGGCCAGCTGACAGGCATATTGTTGAAATGTGAAAGTTTCTCCTCCCATTCGAGTGTATGTAACGAACAGAGTGCAACACTTGGATCTTCTGCTGTATGAGGGTGGTGTATGAAACAATAGAGTTTCTAACAAAAGGCTTTTACTTCACAACAACCTATTCCTGTACATGTGAATCCGTGATTACAAAGAAAAAAGGTCAAGGAGAAGGAAGATGAAGGGGTGACATTGAGATTGGAAGCAATAACAACAAAGCAGTAGAAAGGTAGGAAGTTCTGAAAATTGAAATGGTGAGCGATGAATTTCCATGAACTTGAGCTCGGGGGAGCCGTGATCTCAATCTTCACGTATGCTTGGAATCATGGTCAGCAGCAGGCAGTACATGAGAAGTGACAACTTACTGTCTGGCTGTGTAAGTGGTGAGGTGAGGGATAAGAAGGATTGAGGAAGCTTCAGGTAATAAACCAGTCGATTGAGCATATGGCCGCCGGGACACTGAATCGTCTATTAAAAAATTAGAGCCATTAGTAGTCAGTGGGTATGGATCAATGAGTCAGAGAAGTGTCCAATGAGCGTAGACATGACTTACCATGGTGCATGAAAGTCGTTGATGAAAACAGCAACAACGGCAAGCTGTGCAATGAGTCATGCAATGCCGAACGACTGAAAAATAAGTGCTCCATGGGGCCCTGCCAGTGATGACGGCAATTGGAATTTGGCGGCCCAACCATCGACAGGATTACAGATGCGAGTCGACTGAGAAGCGGTTTCGAACCGAAACTGAGACTGGAACTGTGGTTAGCGGGAGTTTGGTCACAATCTGAGTTAGTGTTTGAAAGTCCGGTTTAGTCCGGTCTTTTGCCTTTTTTGGAAAAGACTGAGACCGAACCGGTCCTGGGAATTTCCTGATATGGAAAAAACCGGACCAAGACCGAAAAAAACCGACTTTTCGGTCTTTTTCGGTCCGGTTGCGGTCTAAAACCGGTCTTTTCGAAGACCGGTTGCGGCCAAAATTTAGACCGGACTCTTAGCTTCCGCTCCATATTTTTATTATGTAATTTGGTTAAGAACTCATGGAGATATGAATATTTTAAAACTGCATGTCATTTGGCACTTGCATGTTAAGATTGCTGTAATGTGTGTAGAGTATATGTAAAATGTATCATATGTAACATCAATAAATCGTAATGTAGCAACTAAATATTGATATTATCATTGATATCATTGTCATTTGATGTCTCACCAACCATTTTCATATTGATACCAACTTAACTTCTATATTTATGATAAAAATGTGAGATGATGGCAGAAAATTATGAAAAATAGTGGGAAAAATGCAGAAAAATTACAGGAAAGATAGGGGGTGGCTGTACATCGGTTGCGACCGGTTGCGACCGGTCTTTTTCAAAATTTCGGTCCGGTTCGGTCTAAATATTTATCAGTCTTTGAATTTTGAAACGAGGCAACTGCAACTGAAGTCCAGTTGCGATAAGAATAAAGTCCAGTCCAGTTGCGGTCTTTTATCAGTCCTAGGACTGGACTTTCGAACACTAGGTGAAAACAGTGTAATTTGTAACACCTTTGCTTGTTAGAAGTGTGCCACTCCCTATAGTGCATGTATGCAGCAGCAGACATGGCCATTCCATAGAATATGAGGACAGTGTCCCAGGGAGTGACAAGACTTGCATTAGATTATTGTACTCATGCCAAAGTGCTCTCTGTTGCATTGCTTGCCTCCATCTTGGAAAGGAGCAAGTTCTGATGCATCTAGTAGTCATTTTTCATTTTTCATTTCTATGTATGTAATCACATGTATCTACCAAGTAGAGGCCAGAGCGTACCTACACCTTACAACCAAGCACGAGGAAGAATGATTTCCCAGATAACAGAGACAATGTCAGACAGATAAACTCATTCATGCTGCAGTGTTTGTCCACTCGCAATTGCCAACATGCAATTGATTGGCTAACAGTTTTGCCAATCATTTCAATAATGCATGCTGAAGTTTCCTTGGCTATTCCAGGAAGAAAAAAGTCTTTATGTCAGGAACACTGACAACAAAAGTAGATGACATGGTGGAAGTGACAATGGCTGAAAATGTGGAGATGAAAGGTAATAGAGGAAGATCAGACCATTTTTTCCACTCATTCCAAGACTCTGTTGGCAATAAGAGACAATATTTGCAGATTGCTAGCTGACCAACAAGATGACATATGAATATGCATGCTTCTCTTCCATTTCGGCTTTCCATAGCATCAAAACAATGGACTCCTTGTTGGTGAAATTGCCCATAAAATCCAGGTTGATCTTCCAAGTGGTCCATTCATATTAACGCATGTCAGCCAAAGCAGCCAGAAAAATGATTCAAAGTCATGGCAGACAGATATTAGGATCCCAGCCTAAGTAAGTATGCTCACCATAATTGCATCCTAGCTCAGCTGGTTGATATAGGTTTTCCTGAGTATAACCCCATTCCCCTAGCATGCTAGCCCACTTGTGATAAGGAAATCTTTTTGTCTTTGGGCCAGTGGGAACAATACATTCCAAAGCCAGTTTTTTATGCCAGGTATATATTGCTGGCAATCCCAAGCAACTAAATCTGGGTATGGGACAAAGCAACATACTTTGCAGCTGACATCAGCAACACCTGTCCTCCCACTATTTGGTACTTCCTCTCATGGCCAGGCAACACAAAAAGAATATCATGGGTGACCTGACCTTTAATAACTGTTTTGACAGTGTTCTATTGTTACTTCTTGTGTAAAGTTGTGACACTTGCATGTCTTGTAATTGAATAAGATGTCGTCTTGGTGTTAGTGTTGCATCACAATCGCTAGTCAGCAATGACCTGTGTATCACTAGTTCAAGTATTTGCATCATATAGTAATGCATGATCATCTCTTCGCATGCCTGATGAACTTGACTTTATTTTTTCCACTAAGTATTCTGAGATGAAAAGCTAATTATACATGCATGCTGCCATGAATGCCCCACAATGACAGTGCAAGTAGAACATCTGATATGAACAAGAGCCGGGTAACCTGCAACAGGGATGCGAAGACAGAAATGTGGAATGAAATATTAGTAAAGTAGGCTGTAATAGTAATGAGTCATGAATGGGGACCATGATGGGAATGACGGTGAGACACAACAGAAGTTAGAGATAAGATTTTATCAGTGCCACAAATTACACACTAACAAGTGGGAGTCGGGATGTACCATGTGAAAAGCTACAAAGAGGTCATGAAATAGCCAGTGGGTCGAGAATACCAGATGAACACATCAGAAAAAGGTTACAGAGATAGGAACATGAACAATGCACTATGACAAATGAGGGAGAATATAGCAAAAAATTCTCATTTTTCTCTGCCCTTCTATGTCATGGTAAAGATACAGGGCTTATTGTGGGTGAAAGTGGAGGGTGAAAGTGCTGGAAACAAAGCTGCCTTGGGGAGGCAAAGGGAACAGCAGAGGTGAGCAGCTGGATGGACCTGGAAATTGATGGACCTGGAAATTTGTGAGAACCCAGAATGCCGGTGTACTGTACACCTATCAGTAAGGTTTGAAAAACATGTAGAAGGGTGCAACCTGAGGTGCAGGGAGAAGGGCACAAACTGCACAAGGTGCAGTAGCTGGATGGTGCTGGACCTGAGGAAGCAAACTGGTGAAAACCCAGTTGAATACCAATAGATCATGGCGCCTACCACAAAATTTTGAAGAATACAAGGCTAGAAGGGTGCAGGACAGGGAGGCGGGAAGCAGCTGGACCTGAAAATGATCTGGAAGGACCCGGAGCATCATAATATCATGAAAAAGTGGAAATAGAATAGCATATTGGGCTGGATGTACCTGGAATAGGGGGAAATATGTTACTTTGGTAATTTTGCACTCTTTTCATTATTTCTATTTCATTGTAGACTTTGTAGTGCTCTGCAGTACTTCTAACCATAACTATTGGATTCCCCATGGTCAATAACTCTATCAAATTTCTTTCTTAATGTTCTAGACCCTTGTGGTCACTCTACACAACTCTATCTTCTTTTCTTTGAGTTGTGATTACTTTTCCCACAGTTGTGGCTGAGTGTGGCTGATTGTGGCTGCTAGTTGTTTGCTGGTATTTACAACCACTAGACATAACCCTCGGGGTCCTCTGTTCTGTTTTTCTTGATTACTCACAGTGGACTCCAGGTCAGTAGCTCATTGTATTCACTCAATATCATTCCCTGGTTACTCACAGTGGACTCCAGTGTGATCCTACAGTCACTATTTAGTGGTTATCCCACTCCACAAGCTTTCTTTGCTTATCAAAATATTCAGAGCTAAAAGACTGGAATATTTACATACTGTATAAGTGATATGTGTGGAACACTAAACTACTAATCTGATGAATTATTGATTTCACTAAAAGACTAAAGTGCTAGAGTGCAAAGTCACTGATGTCACTCAAAGTTTAAACTGCTCTACAACTGAACTACTGATTCCAATGAAAAACTTGCTTACTGGATTACAGGACGACTCAAACTAGTGGAATACTCGATATTTGATAGACTGGTACTGAAATTATTGTGAGACTACAGTATTGGACTGCAATGCAGTGCCAGTGTGTACGAGTCAGACAACAACTAACAAGTGAGGGCTTATTTACTCAACATTCATTCATATCCAACTCTGATGCACTTGTTATGCCAACACCAAAATCACAAATAGTATACACAGAGATTCAAGGAAACTGACTATGTTACGGAAATAAAGGAGGACATGCCTATTTAATTTGTACAAGGGCAACACTACTATAGGCTAATAGGCATCACACATACTCTAACCATGAGGCCATAACACAATCAACACATGGTTAAATTGAGCACAAGAGACTCTTACCCTAAAGTTTGTGATGCTTCTTCGGCCTCTTTTTCTGTGTCTTTGTCTGACTTGTGTGATTGTCAATGGCAACAGGGAAAGACAGTCCAGAGATAGTGTGACACTTGTTTGTTTGGTTTGGTTTTGAGATCGATCTGCTTATGCTTCTGCTCATCCCTTAGTAGACACCATATGTAACAAGACCAGGCAGTGTGATGCATAGGAGTCATGTCACTGAAGGAGACTAGTTTAGCAATGTCATTGCAGACAATGACAAAGTCAATAGTTGATAAGATATTTGTGGGGCAATGAAGCGGCGAACTGTCAAGAGATGATAAATGATAGTGTGCAGTCAGCCGAAGCTGCCAATGACAAGGATGGAGAAGAGGCCAGCTGACTAGACTTGAGGGTCAACTCCAAGAAGTGATTATGGGTACAACACTAAGAAGTACAAGACTGAGGAGTCAAGTTCTTCTGGCCATATATTATATAGTACTCTACATCATGCACAGACCACATGAGGGCTGGCAGTACAAGTACACTATGTCTAAATAAGGATAAAGACATAGATGTCAATAAATGTTGTGTAGTAGCATCTGCAAGTAAGTGCGAGGATGTGGCAGCCCTGTCTACCATGAGAACTATGAAAGATGGCCAACAATTATGAGATGTGGCAGATCTATAGATATTGTTAGTCTGGATTAGGGAATATTGGCATTAAGAGGCAAATCAAAAGTCAGGACTTTAATAAACCAATGTCAAGCTCAATGGTTGCTTTGATTATCCTCTCATTAACAAACTCGGTACCTCAATGGGAAAAGCCAATGAACTCTCCAGAAGAAAAAATTACATGATCAGCATTGAGAACAACAATAAACAAATGATGTTCATACCCCAATTTTGTATCAGATCTCTTGAAGAGATCACTTTATTTGACAAAATCAAATCAAAGCACTCTGGTTGCACATCTCCAGATGAGTTGATCCTCCATGAGATTATATTTTTATAGCAATACAGTTTGGGTTCCTCATGAACTTCAACATGAGATATTAACACAATTCCATGATTACCCGATTTACGGCCACAAAGGTGCCAAAAAGACATTCCTCACATGATATTATGCTTGGCCCAGATGGATTCAAGAAATATGTACAAAAGTATTGTAAAGCTTGCAACCGCTGTGTGTGAATGAAACCATGGCACGAATGTTCCGCTGGCTGGAAAATTGCAACCACTTGAGAAGTTCATACCAATAGCATGAGATTGTGCTCCTCCCTAAATTGATCCTCATCCTCATTTACACCATCCTCACACTCCTCTTTCTTAATGCCACTTTGAACAGTGACCCATCTGAGTTGACATATTGAGGTGATAACTTGACACTGACACCGACACTACTCACATTCCTCCCTTCATTGCATATGACCTGCGGGACGGCAATGCCCATGACACCAACAAGACACTAGCTGAGGCGACATAGACAATGCACTGGAGGAGATGACACAGTGAGGAAACAATGTGACCATGGCCCAGGGTAAGTATGCTTCATCCTCATTTCCATCCTCTTTCACAGAGTGTTTTAATGTCAGGTACCAAGTCTGGTGCATATCCTGGGCTAGCACATGAACCAAGAATCAAGTGATTCTAATCATTTTGTCAGCAGAGTTTCTTAGAGTATATTAAGCATTAGTAACACAGATAATAGATGTATAACATTATTTGTATACATTAACATATTTTTGACATTGACATGCCTGTCAGAAATGGTTATATCTCTATTGAAGGCAACCTAGATCAAACAAGGACTATGGCACCTCAACAATCACACAGATAGGATGGAGGGAATTCAACCAGAAAAAGATTAGCCATATGTGAAACCAGAGTATGAGATTTGATCTTGTCAAATAAGGTAATCTCTTCTAGAGACCTGATGCAAGATTCTGGTATGAACATCATTTGTTTATTATCATCATCAATGCCAATCATGTGATCTTCTCTCTTAGAAAGGGCATCAGTTTTTTCCATCGAGGTACCAGGTTTATTCACAAGAGTATAATTGAATTGGGATCACTTCAGGTTACTGTTATATGGAAGTCTTTTATTACCAAAATATGAGGCATAGAGCTTCCATTTATATGGGCATGCTCTGAGTTGTCATATGTTTTTTTATGTACCCTGGAAAGCTATTTTGAGATGAAATGAAAGCATCCCTCTTGAGAGAAGCAGCGAAGGCCAGCAAATGAAGCCACAGATGTGATGCTATTGGCCAGGCCATATCAATAAAATAAACTGTGTACTATGTGAGAGAGGGTTTGCCAGCAATCTATATCATCCAAGATCGCATCCACCCTTGCTCTTTAATTAGCAATATATAGACCCAGTCTATACACTGCTCAGCAATTGTGGTGATCACTGCAATATATCTAGTGTTTAAAGGTCCAGTATAAAACCACAAAGAAGACCACAACTGGATTTTGGTTAAGGCCCACACTACATACAGTTTAATGATGTTGGACATCAAATCAGACACAATCATGTGTGATAGCTAGCTATGCTCAATAATCATATTTTTGAAAATGATATGCAACACCGCATCAGTTATATCTCAGGTGTATTTCAGCTAAATTACATAATTCATAGCTCAAGTGAAAACCAGCCATTGGTACTACCTCCAATACAGCCACTGCTAAGTGTGGAATTCCCACATGATCTAGTTGGCAACTGGCCAACCGGTTCAAAATTGTCCCTGATGTTTCAGGACCAGTTGCCCTGAGTTCTGGTCTGGATCTGGTTGCCTCAATTTTTGGAAAAAACTGGACTGGACTGGACTTTGAAACACTAAATGTACCACATTCCATCACATCATGTAAGGTTTCAGCACTTGAAGTATGTGGGACAACAAATATTGTACCTTCACAGTCTGTGTGGTCATGAGAAATAATGTCCTAGCTCTTTATCATTAACAATACCAAAGGACGAAGGAATACTACAATGTACCACTTGGTCCCAAGCCCAATCGCCTCTCATGAAATGACCTTCAATGAGTCAGAGAGTGAGGCTGCACTAAGAATGAAGTGCAGCCTCATATGAGTAATAACAATGTTGTCAACAGCAAGAACCAGGCTAGGCCAGTGCATGCAATTTAACAAAGGCAGTCAAGACACGCATGATGCACTAGAGCATAGTGCATGTGATGTTACAAGTAGTCTAGTTGCTGCCATCATTGTCATTTTCTGTTTGAAAATCTTGCCAGAAAGAAAAGGCTACTAGCTCTATAGTAAATGATTTGGCATCTAGTCACTTCCAGGTATTACCAGCTTTGTTCCATTCAATAAGAGCCACTAACATCTCTCTCTAAGATGCCTGTTCACTTTTCCTTGCAGGTGAGTGTTTCGCACTTCCCTTTCTGATAACTGAGTGAACTTGGCAGTTGTGATGACTACATGACTCACTAATCAAATCTAGGCTTCTTGTTTTGCTTCTTAAGTCCTTTTTGAGTAGAGGTAATTTTCAATTTCATTCTTAAACTTACAGTTTCCACCACCAATATCCAATAAGGAGGTTGGTGAGTTTTGATGTGCTTGAGGCCTCACAATGGGGCAAACAAACAAGCCAAGCTCAAGCTTTAAATTCTGGACCTGGGTCCATGATTGCCCACAATCAATAGTTTGAAACAATGCCGAGACCACAATGGCCAATGCAAACCTGCTGTTAAGCTAACCCTTAGTAAGCGACCCACTCCAACAGTAGCAGACTAAATGTAGCAAACATATATACCTATCATCTGATCCATATATCACGTAGATCAACACATTACCAGGCGAGATATCACAAATCTCAAGTCAAATAGCATAATATCTTTATACATGAGCCAAAAAACTCCAAATAAATTTGAACAAATGTGGAAAAATCAAGGAAAATTACCAAAAATAGTATAGTAGATAGGGGGTGGCTGTACACCAGTTGCAACCAGTCTTTACCAGTTGCCAAAATTTCATTGAACCAGGCAACTAGCAACTGGACTGGTGACAGACTACCAGTCTAGTTGCGATCAGTTGTGATCCAGTCCAGTTGCCAGTTGGACTTCAAAACACTAGTCTCTAGTCCAGTGTGTCAGAGAAGCCAGTCTCTGCTCCGGACTGTGAATGGTTGGTCGGTCTAGACCGGTAATTTACAACACTACCCCTCTTTAAGGTATGGATTCCAAACACACAGGATTCTCCGAATGAAGTAATGAATGAAAATCTGTCAAGGAGAGACCATGGATCTTTCTTGGAGCAGCTGGGTTCAACTGGTGAAAGTCAGCGATGGCAGTTTTGGCATTACTGATATCGGCCACAGTTTGCCATGTTGCATTGGTGATATCAAATCCCTTCCACTTCACCAGGTACTCCAATTTGCTCCTTTTTACTTGTGATTCCAAGATTGACTCGACTTCCCATTCCAAAACACCTTCCTCATTGACAAGGACTGGGTCCAGTCTAACCACCAGTTGTCCGGGTAGTGTGTTTAAGAATCACTTTATGCGGAATACAAAGTTGACTGTGGGTGAACATTTAACTCTTTTGGGCAGTTTCAGTTTCACCATGTTGCCTCGAGATTCCAGAATCCCATATGGTCCCATCCACTTTTGCGTGAGTTTCTTTGAGTCGTAGGGAAGATCAAGATGGTCAAGACTAAGCCAGACCTGGTCTTTGATCACATAGTTCCGAGCCTTGCTCTATTTGGAGTCTGCTGCCACCTTCATCTGTTTGGCATTTTCTACCAATCCCATACACAGCATGTAGTTCCGTGTGACACTAAACGGTATGCTGCTGGTTGCCCGTGTTACCAAGTTGTTGCACTTCGTGTTTTAAGGTCCAGTCCGGTCTGGTCTTTTGCCTTATTTAGGCAAGACCGAGACCATAACCGGTCCTGGGAATTTCCTAATATGGAAAAACCGGACCAAGACCACAAAAAACTGATTTTTTGGTCTTTGTTGGTCTTTTTCTGGTCCGGTTACAGTTATTAACCAGTTGTCAGGGGTCTGAAAGATACTACCGATTCCTGGCTTCCGGCCCATATTTTGTTCATTCAAATAGTTTGGAGCAGGTTGCTAGCCATTAACTCAGCTAGGTTCTAGCTGGGTCTACCTAAACATACCAAATAGGGCTTCAAGGATCATCTTATTGCTATAGTGGAGTGCCTCCACCAGTCTCTTTCGATAACCTTGGGTTCTGATATAATTTGCCAGGAGTTCTTGACTCTCAATGATCTTCTATCCTATATTTGCACAAATCTCATGGTGACAGTTCCAACTCAATTTTTTTAGCATTGTCTGTAATAGGTTATCAAAATAGCTGTCATTTACATCATGAGTCATACCCCACAACCTGGCCCTGTATTACAGGGCTGTCCTTTATAATTCTTAGATGATGAAATAAATCATATGCATTGTAGGCATTGCTTGAAACCTCAAAAGCTCAACTTGTGTCAGTACCATCTGAAAGTAAAGGAGTGATGTTATTACTCAATATCTCTTCTCAACACTTCTGTACTTTTACTGTTCACATATAATATGATAGGCCACTTTAGTGTTCTGCTCTCACAAACATGTGCTGCTCTTATGATGATGCTGGAGGCTTCACAAGACACCAGCACACATGTTCCAAAGGCAAAAAAAAAAGTCTCTCTAGTGCCTTTGAAGCAGCCAAAGAATCTTACCACAAAAAGAAAGCTCAACTTCAGGCCAATGGGCTAGTGGGACAACCTGGTAGTTTAAATGATGCTCCTGATAATCTGACTCTTTCTGATTTTCAACTTGATTCAAAAATAAATTCAAGTATTTATCTTAGAGTCTTTCAATCATCAATTAATACTTATTACTTCCACAGCTGCCACTTCCACAGAAGACCAGAGCTTGGATGACCTTTTGCCACTCTTATTGCATCAGTCTGAGTCCTGTCAAGAGAACTGTTGTATTCCAAAGTAATTTCAAGATGTACTTCCTGAGCCATCCTTACCACACTGCCTCCTGCTGAGGCTTTGCTCCCTCTTGAATTAGCAGAACATCAGCAACATTTGAAAGTATATCCCCACATCTTTTTCATATATCAGAAGAACTTGGGACTGGTATAAAAGCCTGTGATGTTATGAAATATTATATTCTCCTCCTGACTCTTTTTGCTCAATGCAGTCATCCAGGAAGGCACTTATGGCTCTGAAATGTATACCTAATTTACAGGGCTCTCTGATGAGTCTCAAATCACTATTTCCTGAATGCTGTGCCTTTGCCTACTGCAACAAATGAATCTGTAAGGGTCCCTAACATCACGTGGAACAAACTCACATTCAAGAGCTTGTCGACTGGATTGTGACTCACTCTGCTGATTCACCGCATTCCTATACAACAATCATTGTACCAATTCCAAAGTACCCCAATCAGATGAAAGGCTATCAGGGAGGCAGAAAAAAATATCTATGCAGTAATTGCCCATCACCTTTGAATGGAAAGATCCCTTGTTTTCTGCTGATCTTGGTCAGTTCATCTGATCTGTTGCCAATCGTTTAACTGCATACAATTTTTTCACTATGACATTGATCCTCTCCATTATTGACCTTGGAAAATTTATCACATAGCCTTTGAAAGCAGTGGACAATTGCCAGCTAATGCTTCTATATACTTCAATGAGAATTAAAATTTAAAATGCAAAATTGAAATAGGTCAGTAAATAGTGTCAGTCCATTTATTAAATATATATAAAGCTTTTACAAAAGGTCCGGTAAGATTTGGTGATTGGGAGAAATTGTTACAAAGAAGAAAAAAGTTGTAAGAGGGTAGACTTTGTTATATGTTCAAATAAATTCTAGAGGCTTTTGGACCATTCAGGTTCTGCATGACAAAACAAGGTATGCATATTGATAGCATAAATTGTTTCACATTCACACCACTCTTGTGGGCACAACACGCTGTTTAGACTTTGAATGGACACCAGGTCGTTGCTCCAAAAAGTCTGCCATGCAGTCACCAGTGCTTAATAGGATATCTTGAGCCTCACACTGACTCAGAAGAGCTACATCATTGTATGCCTAATGGCATATATTAAGAAGAGTTTATTAAATTACTTGCCTCACACTACTCAATTTAATATCTACACCATCCATCTCCATACATTGTTGTATATCCAACATGTAATCACTCACTGTCTCAATAGTGCTTCTCACCCTCATAGCCTGAGTGCCACAATGATGAAGAAAATGTTGCCATGAGTTCACTAATCCCCCTGGAAGCGACATTGACATCAGAAAGATGGAGTCACAAGAAGGCAGGACACTCGAATTTACATAGGTAAGAGTAGCTCCAAAGGCTTGCTGTGTTTCAAACATATGTTAACAGTGGAGTGGCAGTGAAAAAAAATTGAAGACAGCATATGGAAGAGAAGAGAAAGGGAAGAAGGTCAGAGATCTTGTGTTTTGAGTGATGAGAGCCATTTTAGTGCAGGTGCATTGCCACTGGTATGGCTACCATTCATTGTTTACATGACAATTTATGATGATATACAAGTGAGGGCACACACCTCAGCAGAAGAAGCATTGAATGAACACTTGACAAGAGATCAAGAGCACCGGTCAATTCAAAGTTACCATGGCTAATTTGAAACAGCCTTACTATGCACATTACCAACAGATCAATAACAATATAGGAGAAATTCCTCAAGTCAATGCATGTCTCTGTTCAAGAACTTGGTCTACAGAACAAGATCGTAGACAATACCATTGGCATAGGTGTCAAAGAAAAATGGATTGTGCCAAGCTCTCTGGACACATGCCATTCTGGCCTCTATGTGAATCCTATCAAGTGAACCCCCACCTCTCCAGACAAAGAACCATGCCAGATGATATTATTGAACGGCAATCATCATTGAGCTTATGTTCAACGCTACAGCCCCAAGGAAGTGTTACAAGCATATCAACAAAAATTGGTGGCAGAAAAGAAGTTTGCAGAAGCAGAGAATGAAATAGCAAACTCGCTTTCCAAACAGTCATCACTGAGGCAAACAAGATCTTAAGGAAAGGTGGTGTATAGCTGGCAAAATTCATAGACATGAATGAGTAAGCAGTTTTTTATTTATTTATTTATTTTATTTTATATAAGATGTTGATGTCTTATGCATTTCATTGTTTTTTGCTTTGGCAGATCAAGTTTTGGAATCTACATGATCAAAGTCTTGGATTTCCTTGCTTCTCCCATACAGGTTGCATCCCTGGCTTTGCTCAATCACAAAGCAAAATCAGAGAAAGTAGACTTGCAAAGCCTTCATGAACAACTGGCCAAAATCACAGCAGCCAAGCTCAAAACCCACAAGTTGACAGAAGATTCTAGAATGTGTCATTTTCGACATAACCTACCTACGTGACTGGACCACCAACTATGTAATCTATGTCTCATCAAAAAGTTTTATGGCTTGTACGACCTAACAGATCAACAATCCTTTGAGGTGGGAATGATACCTTACTAGAAAGGGGTTCAAAATCATTGTCAAATTGTCAACCAAAGGTATCAGATGAATGGCATGAGCTATGTGGCCATGATAGCAAAAGAAAATGTCTATGAAACTGGAATGGTTGCATACAGGATTCCTGGTTCAAGCAATGCCCTACCAGCATGTTGGGCCTTTGCCTAACAGGTTTTTCCTCCCTGGTCTACACACTCTGTTTAGCAACGAAAACAATTTTCTGGAGGACATGGTCATGGAGGTAAGTCCATGTGATGATTCCATCAGCAATCAAGTCAATTGGCCTCAGAACCTCAGATCACATCTTGGGTAGAACCATTGGCCAAGTTCGCCATCAATCAGCACAACTCGACAAAGCACACATAACTGTGGCCCTCATACACTGCCGCTTTCCTTGCATATGCTTCCAAAAACAAGACATTTGAAAGAAAAGTGAGCAATGTCATAATATGTCCATAGGTTATGCATGGTAACAATCTAACACCCTTTGGAAAACAGCTGTTGTCACTGACCACCTCCCGATGATCTGGACTACATCGGAGATGATCTCTCCACAAATCAGATCAAATATATAGAGCTGATATTGCACATGCTACAACACACCCAATTTCCTTGGATGGAAAAAATGCCTTCTCCCGACCCTCTACCTTTGTCAACCAGACAGTGGTGTTGCATCAATCCCAAGCAGATCACAGGCTTTTGTTGACCAGTGACCACAATCCAAGTGTGGAATATGCATGTCACACTGGACATACTCCTGACAGAGCATCATGGCATAGAGGGGTGGAGTTGGTGGGACGGCTTTAATACCCAACCAATGACCACAGCAGAAAAATGGGACATTACGTACTTTGCGTTGACCTAGCATAAAATGTTTGGCAAACATGTGACAATGTGATGAAGAAGGTTCATGATGCCAATGACAGAATACATTGGCTACCTGAACAAAAACAAGCTCTTTTCCATGCCTGTTGTGCAGGCAATGCATTGCCTTATCAATGTGAGTTCAATTTCAATGGATGCATAACACGTCAATGGCTTATGCACTTTTCAAAATGGCCATGACATTGGACAAGGAATGTCACTTGGCACATATAGGAAATCCTCTGATGACAAACTTGGATAATCTGGATCACTTCAAGGTGACCCCCATAGCCAGAGAGTCATTGGCAAACCTGGCAATCAATATTTAAGCTTAGGGTTTACAAACACAACGAGATAATCCTTAAGTACTACTGAGATGGAATGTGATGGAATCATGAGAAAAAGATATGTCATCCGCAGTATGGATGAGTAAGAAGCTGCAGAGGATTAATCATACAGTGGACAATGATGACAGATCAATGACAAAGCAATGATGAAGTTATGAATCAGAGACTTGGAACAAAGATAGGAAGAGATCAGATAGAGATAGGAGAAAGTTGGATCATCAGCAATATGGAACACAACACAAAATCACCCAAGATCTATGGTACAATGTGAAGACAAAGTAAAGGTAATAAGTGAAGGAAAAAGAGAGAGAGAAAAAACATAGGGAGAACTCTGGAGACAACCGTAACACAAATCAAGTAAGTGAAAACATCATTTGCATAACACGTCGACAGCTTATGACAAATTTGAATGATCCAGAGCCAATCATCAAAACCTCTGACAAAGAGGAGGACAACTCGAACATCAACAAGACTGATCCTCAACTCGTCAATCCCAACAAATGTACTGCCTCACAGATGAATGCAAACGACAACAATGACAATGACAATAATGACCAGTCACATATTGCTCATTGTTGAAAGTTGCTGCAACTTGAAGATGACAATGACAATGAGGCTGATAGTAAGAGCATCTCTTGTTGTGATTTACAACAATTCTAACTCAGCCATGTGCTGTGACAAACAGCCACCATGACAACCACATACACTTGGACCACTTACAAGAAGGTGATGAACCAACAGTCCTTCAACGAAGACATGATTGGCACTTCTTGCAGGACATCCTTGACATGGTGTCCAAAGAAGCTGTTGAATTGGGGCATGCCTTGCAAACCATCCAATCTTGGACACAAGAGCCAGGTCTCATAGAGTTGGCAAACCAGATCAACACATTCAAATCTTTACTGGAGGACAACAAATACATTGACACAACAAAATGATGGATCTGTCTGCCTTGAGAAATGCACACAGCAGAAAACACTACAAGCCCTGAAATGTATTGTGAAGGCCACAATGTCATGTTATTGATTTGTTTTTCAGAGTCTCCGATGTTTTGGATTTATTTCCCATGCTTTGAAAAAATGGATTTCACTCCTCCTGGCTTCAGCCCTTCCAGGAGCATCTTAGAAATGTTTTGAGGGTTATATCTACATGTATTCCATACATCTAGATGGTTGCCCTGACAATATGGCTAATAAATGATTTTATATGCCCCTATTTCTAAAAAACTATTTTCAAACACATCAGACTACCAATTCAATTGGGAAACATGATAGAACTCAGGGTAATAGATGTTTCAATGGCTCCTATGTCTGTGATTACAGCCATACTGCCACCTGTATAACTGTATTTCACAAAAAATGTACCAGGGGGAAAACATTTCATAACATACCAGGCTTTTATCATAGACACTTGAGCCTTTGATATGATCTCTATATATATTACATGAAAGGTATCTGTGAATGTACTTTTAGAGAATGTATGTTGCATGTGTCAAAAATGCAAACATGTTTTGTGTTTTACCCCTATTTTTTATTATACCCCACAGAACCCTCCAGAACCTATTTATTACAACATATATACTATGTAGTAGTGGCAGCATTTGGTGCGCTTCTAGCTGATTATGTAATCAATCAAGCATGATTTTGTGCCTAGATACATATAGAAAGCTGCCCCTATCAAGAAAGAGGCTGTTTGCAAAAATATATTCCGAAAAAGGAAAGTCATTATTTCATTTTGAGGTGGTAACATAAGTTATAGCGCCTATTTTTGCGATCTCAATGGTGCAACAATCTAATCAATCAGATCTAATCTGGATGAGATATGAGCAAAATGGTCACAGACAGCCGGCAATATAAGGCTTCTGATTGGCTTGGTTCCTGATTCAGAAGCACAGGAAGAAGAAAGTGTCCTGTCAGGCTGGACATCATCCAAATTGTGCTGAAGTCACCAAAGAACTATTGGCAGGGCTATCAGGAGCCAACAACACTTCACACTTGAAATGTCCACGTGACAATGATGTCAGCAAAGATACGGCAGGCCAAGCAAGACCTCTTCAATGACTGCAATTTCAAGCAAATCCAAAGGAACAAGTTAAACATATGTCAAAACATCATTAAATAACATTGAGTTTCAAGTTTACAACACTCCTTACACAGAGCAAATTGAAATGTATTCTTGGAAGAACCTCCAGTCATACATTCTCAACTCTCAAGTTTGTTGTCTAGAGATTGAAAACATGCCTGCCTTGATATGTGTCTTGTCTGATATGTACTTTCATTGCAAGACGATTTTGGACAGCCAGTCATCCCAGATTGCAGTGAAACAAGTTGAGAATGATGTAAATGAATTGAAGAAAGCTCCAATAGTGCTGATGACCAGAGGATTGATTCAGCATTTTGAGAACGTACAGGACACAGAAATTCAGTGTGCAATGGTCATCACCAAGAAATTGCAAAAGTTGCTCAGCCAAATGAAATTGGTCAAGCTAGCACAACAGAACAACTTTTACTCGGGTAAAATGTTTGAAGAGTGGAGAGCAGGAAAAAGTAGTGGCAAGGTATATCAATGTAACAATTGCTTGCTCTTCCAAATCCTATTATGGCCTACTCTACTTAGTATGAATTTCATGGGATCTGAGTCTATAAATTTGCACATCAGCATGGCTAGCATGACCATCATTGCTACTGGAGGACATCATCAATGCAGCACTTTGATTCAATAGATCAAGGTGAAGCAAACAGCGTTGAGTATGGTGAAAGTATGGTGAAATGAAATCTGAAGGATATTCAGGACAAGCAGAGAGACGAACCTGGTGTCATGTCTGACGAAGAAGCTCAGGAGGCCTCAGTTTTGGTGCAATACTTGAATGGGCTTGTCCTTTCAGGAGGGTTGTGGATCATTGCAGTATATGCCCAGAGTGAGTGATGAAATTCATAGTAACAGAACTATATACTTCAATGGGAATTAAAAACTAATATGCAAAACTGAAATATTGGTCAATAAATGGTGTCAGTCCATTCATTAGATGTATATGAAGCTTCTACAAAAGGTCCAGTAAAATTTGGTGGTCAGAAAAAATTGTTACAAAGAAAAAAAAGTGTTGAGAGGGTAGACTTTGTTATGTGTTCAAATAACTTCTGCAGGCTTTCTAGACCATTCCAAATTGATTTCCTGACCTTGAAAACCTCCATGTACACTGCTGCTTACTTCTAGAAGTCATTTGTTGAATTGATATACCAGTAAAGATAGAGAGAGGAGGAGGAGGATATTGGTTACCACTATGAAATAAATAGCTAGTACTTAGGAAATGGTTGGAATATGTTTGGTAGCTGTCTAATGGTATGGGGCAGTCAATTGAAGGCATCCTAGATGTCACTTCGAATTGATATTACCAGGAGAAAGGGTAGAGGGGACCAAAGGGCTGCCACTATGAAATAGATAGCCAGTGCTTAGGAAACAGTTGGAATATGTTTGGTAGATATTTAATGGTATGGGACAGTTGATTGGAGGCATCCTAGATGCTACATGGAATTGATATTGCCAGAGGTGGGGGTAGGAGGTGACCAAAAGGCCACTACTATGAAATAAATAGCTAGTGCTTATAAAAAAAAAAGGAGTATGTTTGTTAGATGTCTAATGGTATGTGACAGTCAATTGTAGGCATCCTAGATGTCACTTCAAATTGATATTACCAGGAATGGGGGTAGGAGGAGACTAAAGGGCCATCATTACGAAATAAAGAGCTAGTGCTTAGGAAACAGTTGGAATATGTTTGGTTGATGTCTCATGGTATGGGACATTTAATTAGAGGTATTCTAGATGCCAGGTGACCTACTGAAAAATATACCAAGTATCACCAACAAAGTGTAGTCAAAAGTGTAGTAAAGTGTACCGAAAAAGAGTATAGTGACAAATGGTGGTGACTACCAAAGAAGTGTAGTCAAAAGTGTACCAAGTGTAGCAATAAAGTATAGTGACAAGTGTAGATGACTACCAGGTACTGAGAAAGTGTAGTAAAAAGTGTATACCAGTTTACCAACAAAGTGTAGTGACAAGTCAAGTGTAGTCAAAAGTGTACCAAGTGTAGCAATAAAGTGTAGTCACAAGTGTAGTGGACGATGAAAAACAATGTAGCCAAAAGTGTACTAAAGTGTACTGAAAAAAGTGTAGTCAAAAGTGTATTAAAGTGTACTGAGAAAGTGTAGTCAAAAATATATCAAGTGTACCAAAACAAGTGTAGTCAAAAGTGTACCAAGTGTAGCAATAAAGTATAGTGACAAGTGTAGGTGACTACCAAAACAGTGCAGTCCAAGTGTAGTAAAGTGTACCGAGAAAGTGTAGTCAAAAGTGTAGTCTTGTGAAGTGTACCAAAAACAAGCTTGTGTAGTAAATGTGAATGCAAAGAGAAAAATTCCTCGCCTACCTGGCACTTTGTACATAGAGATACCTGAATTCTCGCCAATCTGGAAATCCATGGTGCTCGATTGTTATAATTACCACATCCATTACAGCCTTCAATGATGTCAGCGGAAGCTCTTTTAGTCAGGCTATATTCAAGGAAACAGTGATATTAGTTGAAATCAGCCAATGCAATAGTACATAGGGCTAAAAGATACTTCTAATGAAAAAATTGATTACTTGACCATCCGTTCTTTCCTGACTGCCACCTCTCAAATGCCCAATCAGTTTGGAGTACAAAGGATGGTTGTTGTAAATCACCGTCACCGACTGACCGACCGTAGTCCGGAAGCCATGTCTCATTGCACATATACTCGGATCCCAGAGTTAAGGGAATTGCTTGCTCAATTAAGAGCCATTGATTGCGTGATCAATCCCAAGATAGCAACTCAGACTAAAGACACTGTGTTGGGTTAGTACGACCCTCAATCTGGTTTGCTTTGAACAGGCTTAGACCTCATTTGAGAGGACACCGCTGTTCCACTGGAAATAGTATCAAACCCTACCCTGTGCATAGTGGGTCAGCACACACTTTAAACCGAGCGTAATTGGTTTCAGGTGCGCGTGATACCTGTGACGCATGTGGGTAATACATCCCTCCAAAATTGTAGTGCCGGCAGGCTAGATCTTAGAGAAAAGATTAAATCCATCATTCTGGGCTCCCCCTATCGACACACGCAGACGCTCGTGACGTCTGACCCTTTGTTTCTTTTTACAGGACTCACTCCGGAGGCGGTCTCTTCGTGAGTACCCCTCCGACCATCCCGGACTACCGGTGTAATTCGTCATCCTGTCCAACACAACCGAAAACTCCCCCGCCTCGTCCACAATCTCCTTAGGATCTGTCATGGTGTTCTGGGAAGAAGTTCAGAACCATTTCGAAACAAAACTTGAGCAGTTCACCTCCATGGCAAAGATCTGGTCTCGACTCGGCGGTAAAGCGGAATCCTACACCTTATCAGAGATGGAGAAATATGCAGAGAAAGAAGAGTCCGAATATCCGGAATGGACCGCTCTCTGCAAGGACCTCAAGGAATACTTCCAAATCCAGCGCTATG
>JBBPPP010000095.1:0-25694 GCA_038092075.1 Leccinum fuscescens | reverse complement strand
CAATCCTTTCAAACCCAGAACCCCCCCCCCCCCCCCATGCGGAACACCGGGTGACCTAGCCTGGTGGAAGCAAACACTTGCTAAGAAGGCTGAGCTCATCAAAGAAAGTATAGCTGAGGCTTACTTCATCCTCATCCTGTTGACACGGAGAAATTGAGGCATGTGTAGACTATATAGTATTGGGTCCAGACAGGGACCAAACAAAAACAATGAGTTTTCTTTTTGGGAATAATTTTTCACACCTTTGGAGATCGATTCTTCACATTCTCCAAAATAAGAAATTTGACCCTCAAAATTTTGGAATAACACAAAACAAATCGCTAAAAATCCCGAAAAATGTGCAAACGACTCCTTTATAGAGCTGTCCATGATTCTGACACAGAAAACTGTGTTCCTATAGTCAGAAAGCAATGGAAAAATGGGGCTTTGAACCTGCTACTCACCGATCAACAATCTTGATCATGCCCGGAGGCTGACCAAAGAAGAAGTCACAAAATATGGCAAGATTGCGAAATCAACAGTGGACTTTACCTTTAATATTTGAGCACATTCTGATATTGATGAATCTCACACAGATCATGAAGTCAAGGAACTTGCTATCATGTTTGATGGACTAAAAATTGATTATCAGCAAGAGTATAATGAAGAGGTTGACTTGAAAGACAGAGAATACGTTGATTACACTGAGCTCATTTCTAAGCATAACAAAATACCTTTGCAATATAGCGATCCAATTTCTTCAAATTTGATGATGTTCAGGGACTGGTTGATTGTTCAGTAAGTCCAGGATCAAATGAAGAACAGAACAAACATACCTGGTCATCAGTAGCAATGAAACGGACAAGACCCAGTAGTTTTTAATTGCTACTATTGGTGGATATAAATTATATTTATAATAATGATGATCTTTTCCAACTCCTTGAGGTGCTGGAAATCTGTTGCCATCAGGCTCAGCACAGCAGTCTCCTACCATGACCGTGGTGAAGGCAACTCCAAAGCATGGCCCATCTGGGGTAAGTCATATTCCTTGGTTCATGTATGCTTTCAATACATGTGTTGTAATTTGTACAGACCATGATCTGTTAGATTAACTCAGTGGCAAGCTGATAGCCATCAACAAGATACACCATTGAGGACATAGGGTGGTCTGCCAACTCTCAGAGAAAGTGCAAGCTTTGCAAATAGTGCAAGAGAACCTGAATCAAGTTCAACCTCTGTTTCCTTTCATCCAAAAGGGTGGGTGGTATAACACTTTATTTAGCGACTAGAACACTATTGGAACATACAAAGCAGGAGACCTCAAGCGAATACAAAGACTTCTAGAGTCGGTCATGGTTGACCACATTGACCTGGGTTTGATGGGCCTACAAGTTGACACCAGTTAGAGGCGGTCTGTACTTTTGTTTCTCAATCACTTCTTTTCAAACACACCTTACATGTCAGTTATCCCTCCTCCACTCCCATGATGTGTTGGTTTGCTGTTGTGGTACACGGCAGGCCACTACCATATGTGGATGAGTAAACAACATCAGATTTCAAGCAAGTTGGCATGAATGTATTTGTAGTTGATTGTCTAATGGATTACAAACTACAAAAAGTTCTTATGCCCTGGGTATGAGCGCATATATCAACAAAAATGGAATGAATTGACCCAGTGTATGCTGTCTTTGTTGCAAATAAGGAAGAATTCCCAGTTTCAATCTGTGTTACAGGTGTTTGATGTGTTTGAACCTGCATGGATATATATATGAAACACTGTAAATAGAGTTTTTAGAAGTATGAGTCATATAAATACTTGGTCATGTAAATACTTGGATGCTTATGGAGTTTATGGTATTGATCAGTGAGTGGTAGCAGGCTGCTGGTGTTGAAAGTATCTGTAGTCTACTACTAATATTAGTGATTTAAAGTTCAGTCTGGTTTTTTGCCAAAAATTGAGGCAACCAGACCAAGAATCTCGAGTCAAATAGCATAATATCTTTTACCCATATGAGTAGTCATCAGCTTCTGGTGCCATATGGGCAAAACAGTCCAGACATACCCACTACATAAAACCTAAGCTCCTCAACTCCTGAAGGCAATCTTGGTTGGTGTGGGACCAAACCAATGACCACACAGATACTCTCAATGTCAATGAAAACAAGAGTGTTGTAAATCACCGGTCTAGTCCCACTGACCGCTTTTTTCAACACTAATAGTAAGCATGCTGTTGCCAATGACCCAACAACTTAGAAGTAGCTTTCATAGTGCTCCATTTGATGGCAACAAGATGGTAGGAAGATTGGTTAGTAATCTGCTTGTACATACATACATGCCTCTATAATACTAGGAGGTCTGTGATGTGTACAAGTCTGTGCAGCCCTGTAAAGGGTAGGTTTGGTTTTTTCAATGCAGCATATGTTATAGCAATCCAGCCTGCAGCAGACACACTTATTGCTTGGAATCCTCAGCATGTCCATAGCACTAGTTTGCAAGACAGATCACTTGATGAAGCTGATGCATCCTTCAGGTAGAGTGGTGTGGCATTTGTTACATCAAATAGATTTTCAACCCATCAATAAACCCAGGACCTGATTAGTGGATATAGGGAGAGATAGAATCAATGAAGAGACCTTCTGGCATTGTGTTTGTGGATTGGAAAATTTCCAACCAACCAAGATTTGGGTGGAGAGTGTTCTCTCTTGGCAATAGTGGTAGATCGGGAATAGTAAAGAATGTTGGATTTGGACCAGCAGAGAGGAATTGAGTGGAGATGGTGGAAGTGTAAGAAAAAGAAACTGTTGATCCTTTAAAAAAACCTGAGAAGCTAGCAACTGATGGAGCTGCTAAGTTTGAGAAAGGGGTTGACTTCTTTTTGGAAGAAGCCTTGTCTTGCCAGCAATGTCAAGTCTAATATAGCCTGTTCATATTGACACAAATGACCCAAAGAACCCAAAAGAAGGATTCCAAGTCATACAAAACAGTATGAGCTTTGAAGGCTTTTGCCTCTTGTGACAAAAACATTGTAGCCATATTTGGAAAAGTACCCTAAAGAGTTGGTGTATTGATTAACATACAAGCTAGGAAATACTCAAAATACTCACTATCATTCTCCAGACCACAGGATTTCCCTTAAGGTCTGCAGCATAATCCCATTGGGATATGCTGCTTGCTCTTTGGGCCAACAGGGACACCTCATGTGAGGCATTTTTATCAACAACATGATGTTCAGGTCGCTGACATCACAATGTTGAATTTCCATCATGAGGGCGTTGAAGAGCTCCTATCTAAGCAGTAAGGGAGACTTGAATACCCCCTCTTTATCTCTTTCCATCCAATCTTGATCCACCTTTTCCCACCTAACTGCACTGGAATGTTGAACCTCTCCAAAATATTCCTAGTGTAGTGGTGTCTTGGCATATAGGAGCCTCATAGTTATCGGGATAGTAACTGGTTTCTCAGAGGATCTGAACAGGTGTAATTCCATGTGGAAAGAAAGTAAGCTGTTTAGATAAATTAAGTTCCTCAAAAGAAAAGAATGACAATCAACACACCTGGAATCACAGAGAAGTGCACATGTGTCAGCACACCAGCAGATTGGGCCAATGTTGGTGTGGCATCCGGCAATGAGCTTGTGAGCTGGGCTGCAAAATTTTCTTGAATTAGTTGTTTCAATTCTTGAATGATGTCAATACAGCACAAGTTGAGGTCCTCATTGTTCATGAGAAGCTTGAGATCGATGGCAAAAGAGCTAGTATTCAAACTCATAATATATTATGCCTGACTAGCCTGACCCATGCTGGTGACCAATAAGCACATTTCACTAACACTACTAACACTTGCCAAATATTCCATGTAACTGGACAAGACAGAAATATAGGTGAGATGTATTTTCTCAGGCGAGTGATGTGATGAGATGGAGTATGAAGGCTGTGTCTAGTAGTAGGGATTAAACAGTGCATGAGTTAATGAATTCAGAGATTGTAAACTCTGTTAACCATGCATGACACAAGATTAATAACTTACTGGTCATCAACTCTCTTTACAATGTCGAGAGAAAGACTCTAGTAGCAAACTTACTATATATTCACAATAAGAAATATCAAGACTAAGGAGACCTCAATGTGGGTTTTGTTGGCTCAGGTTGGATGGGTTTTGTTGGTCAGAGCAGATTTGATTGTTTGAGTTGGTGTTGGAGGAGTGACTTTGCTGAGCCCACTGGATATCCAGAGCTCCTCAGAACAGAAGAACATAGTCTCACCTTGCCTAGAGCAGTGGTAGTCATGCCACTCAAGCAAAGTAATCTGCATCAATGTAGTGTCCAGTGTTTTCGTTTTCACACAGGACAACCATTGTCCACCTTGGTCATACAGCATGGGTGGAGTAATCTGCACCAGCACTGTGGGTTGTCCAGCATTGCTGCATAGGATGACTGGAGGTTTGCCTGTGCTGTAATAGTACAGTAGGTGGTTACCAAGCAGTCTTGGAGTGTTTCTGCATAATGACGCCCACGGGGCTCATAACCTATGTAATGGAAATAGGAATCACCACTCAGTACTCATCTATGGTCTTAGAGACATTGCTAGTTCTGGAACAGGTCTAATCTAATAGAGGTAGTAATTACCTCCCCAAAAGTTCTGGTCCTTTTGCCATGAATCCATTGCTCGATCCATGTGAAGAACAAAGGAAGCTCTTTGTCCAATGTAATTCAGATTGAAATGAGTCAATTCACCTGAGCGGAATACTACCAAGTCGCCATTCGCCAATGTCTGCTCATACTTTCACCAATCTAGTACATGACCTCCAAGGCCCAAGTTGATGTCAAACACTCACAGTTTGTCACACTCGAAGAACAAGTCGCAATTTTTCTAAATACCTGTGTCACTGGATTGACCATCCGACATGTTGGGGAGCGTTTCCAGAGCTCCAATGAAATGATTTCACGGTGAGATACTTTTAGATGTTCATACCGCCATGACTACTATCTAATCTGGAAAAGATATTTCCGCAAGATGGCTGTGCTTTTTTCCTCCAACCCATTGCATTCAATGTATGTTCACTTGCCTGCCGCCAACACTATCCACTCCAAAATCCAAGAGAACCCCCACTTCTGGCCATGGTTCAAGAATGTGATCAGCGCCATCAATGGCAGCCACATTCTGCCACACCACCAGCATCTCAGCACTCAGTATACCGCAACTGCAAAAGATTCCTTTCACAGAACTGTCTCTTCATGTGTGATTTTGACATCTTCTTCACATATGCTCTCACCGGGTGGGAGGGCTCAGCTACAGATGCCTGCATCTATCAGGACACACATGCCCACAATCTTGTCATCCCCACAGGCAAATTTCTCCTCGCTGACTCCAGCTTCCCATCAAGACTGGGACTTCTCATTTCCTACCGAAACACACAGTACCATTTCGCTGAGTGGAAGCACGCAAATTTGCGGTAAGTCGTCCCACCCAAATATTCACTTCAAGATCAATCAATGATCCCTGTTGTACTGGCAGTGATTCACAACTTACTTCAAGACCATCATGAAGCAGATCCAGTTGGCCCACCTTGGCTGCCATCAGCTGCCAATGCACTAGCAATACCTCTTGGTGAAGGCAGCAAGGGTACAGGGCATGGTGAGAGTGAATTCAAGGTCGAGGATGAGGTCGAAGGCGAGGGCGGGGGCGAGGATGAAAGTGAGGGCAAGGACGAGGATCAGGAGGGAGTCATAGGTCAGAACTCCAATGCCCTTCGTGACTGCATCGCTCTTGCGATGTGGAACGACTATGTACATGTCTTGCAGCCTCAGTGTCAAAGGGATAGGGAGCTCCACAATTGCACCAGATCATTTTACATTCCAAGGACCAAGACTCATACTAAAATTGATGTGAAAATGTAAATTACCGGAATGACTACATGGCGAATACTAGTACTTACTCATCATCAAAGTGCAGGTTGGCAGTAAAGGCAGCTAGATCCGAGTTGGTGGTGGCTAGATCGGCAGTGGCGGTGGCTACAGCAGCCTCAAGGTTGTTGTCACGAAGATATGCCTTGATCCATGTGACACACCACTTCTTCAACTTTGAGCCTGAGATCATACATGTTACAATTGTCTCCAGAGTTCTCTCTTTACCTTATCTTTCTCTCTTTTTCCTTCGCTTATTGCCTTTACTTTGTCTTCATCTTGTATTATAGATCTCAGGCGATTTCCCATCTCATTCCACATCGCTGATGATCTGCTTTTCCTCTATCATTGTCCCTTATCCTTCCTATCTCTGTTCCGAGTTTGTCCTATCTCATTTCTGATCCTCTGACTCATGGCTTTGTCATAGCCTCATCATTGTTCTGTCATCTTTGATTGATGTATGATTAATTCTCCACAGCTTCTTACTCATCCATGTTGTGGATGATACATCTACTTCCCCGCAATTCCATCGTGTTCCATAGCAGTAGTACTTAAAGACTTGCATCATCATTTTGTAACCCCAAGCTAGAGCTACTTGGAATACCACCTTGTTCTCAGCATTCCCTTGAGCCCCTCATCTCTCAGTCCCTTCGATCCTCTGCCCTCCCGGGTGTGTACTTATTCTCATTAGTCTTCGAGTCTCGCCAGGCGTTACATCTGCTCAACTAGTTCTCTGTCTTTAGTCTTCGCCCTTCTCCAAGTCTACATCTAACCCTATCCGGGCCAGCTGTAACAATACAGTAAAGATCTGCAAATCCCTGATCCTTTCGAATGACCTCTATCAGCACAATTTGAACGCTATCCGGGAGATTGCCATCCTGCTCCTCAAGGATCTGTCATGCCATTTGTGTGTGTTCCATTTGCTTTTCTTCAGGCGCTGTCATTGTTTTCTCGATCATGTCAGTAAGGTGGTTCAAGGAACCTTGTATTCCTATCACTGCCACAATGGCAGTGACCTTCTTCATCTTTTTGAATGCACTTGGACTTGGCTCCGAGCTGTCAACCAAAAGGTCTTGCTGAAATATTGATGCAATAGCAGATGGGGCGATTGATGAGGCGGCAACGCTGGAGAGTGGAAAAGGAAAAGAGTTTCCAGATGGGGTCACCGGTGGCTGCATCATTGCATCAGCAAAAAATTACAAGTCAATATCGCACAATGTTGTCGATATAGCACTGTTGCACCATTCAGCTTCCCCCCCTTACATTGTACAATGTAGTGCACCTAATTTCTATATTGTCTACTGTAGTCCCCTGTTGTACATGGTTGCAATAGATGACTCTTTGACATTGCCTACCATAGTCCATGGTAGCACAAGTCTGCATGACATGGCTTAGTGTAGTTGATTGTAGCTATCTAATCATAGATTAGATAAGATAAGATAAGATCTTATCTTCGAGGTATAGCTATTAGGATTAGATAGCAATATGGACATGGCTAATGCCAGTCCTATAGAAAGGTAGTAGTAATAAGGAACACATACTACACTTTCAACAAATAAATGGGCCACAAAAAAAATTCAATGCCAGGTAGAGCATCTGGTTGTGCTTAATTGTGCTCTTGTTGACATCTTTTTTAAACCCATACACTTCCGTGACAGCTTTGCAGGCCTTCATCTTGAATTGGCCCTGCAGATTAGACATACACACAGTGATCTGAAACCGTGATGGTGAAGCCTCAAGATGGCATTGTGGATGACAGGTATCCACCTTCAGCCTTCTGAGGTTGAGTAAAAAATTAGTCTGGTGGTAAGTGGTCTTCTGCCATGCTGCCCATGCCCACTCAACCTCCTTGATAGGAAGTGGGTACAGATCATTGCCAAGTAATGTTGTATAGTCAATCTCAATGGCTGTCTGGATGACACTTTGTACTTCTTGGCCCCAGTCAGCACCTTTGGACGTTTGTTACCAGTTGGATCACCCCCGCCCACAGTCTCCAGACTCGATGTCCAAGGCAGGTCACAATCCTCAGGTTCATCCTCAGAGTCAGTCAAGACAATAGAGCAATGCATATGCTTTCTCAGCAGCGGTTCCTTGTCATCGTTGACTCAGAGTGTACATTTATTCTCACCATCAAGGCTGAGATCTCAGGCTCCCAGCTCCACACCGATGACTTGACTGGCACTGATCCATCTAGCATGTTAGCTTGATATGGAAGGAATAAATCCTAAGGGGTACAGTGTTGGCTTGCATACATGCACTGCCTTGCATGCCCGCTTCTTGGGTGGACTCATCTCTAGGACATTGAAGTAAGCTTTCTGCCATTTCAGTCCATTCAGCTTGGTCACGGTAGGCTGGGTGGGCATGTCCGAGTCACCTAGCACATCCATACTGTTCACATACTAATGTAGCTTGGAGATGGCTTGGACCAACATTTTGGCCCCAAGCCTGAGCTGTTGGTGGCATTTTGCCATGGTGGACCACCAGTGGGGTTGTGAGCATGGCAGGACATGTGGCGACATTGGTAGTGGCATGGACACGGCCCACATACCTTGTAGTGAACTAAGTGGCATCATGGGTTAGAAACATACCCATCAAAAATTAAATGCACCTACCGTGTAGTCCTCATTGAGGTTGACAGAGCTTGCAGCATGGATGTGGGATGGAGCCCTTAACCTTGGTTCCATCAAAGGATCTCACGCCATCTCTGCTACCTTGCTCACTTTTTTTCAGGCCTGCTGTTCGGTCGGCGGTCGTACATTTAGCTAGATTGTGCTCATCTGTATGGTATAAATACAAGCAAATGCGAGTTATCATAGAGTCAGGCTCACCTAACATTGCCTGCACCTTCTCAGTGGGCCGCTGCACCCGACCACAACTGGATGAGTCACAATCAGTTGGTGTTACCTGCATCTGAGACACCTCATTCCTGGATAGTTGGGACAACATTGGCTTGAATACTATCTTTGCTTTTGACAGAGTCAGAGTAAGACGAAGGCTGCACAGTGGTTTGGCACGGACTGCATTCGAGTCAATGGAATGGTTACAAAACGATTCAGCCTGAGGGCAAGGTGCTTACGCTCCGTTCATCAACCGTGATGAATGGAAATTGGCCAAGTTGTTGGTGAAAAATGTGAATCAAATAGCTACTGACGAGTTCCTTAAGCTGTCTATCATGATTGTAAGTCCCATCCATCCATACACCTGTTGCTGCACACAAACACGTGAGCTGACTCAACCAAACTACAAGAGCACATACACCTTTGTGAAATCAATTGACCAGCTGCCCACTGGACCAGAATGGCATTGTGAGCTGGTACAGGTGCATGAAGACAGAGAGGGAGCCAAAGATGCCGAAGAAAATGTGAAGGGTGAAGAGTTGGAGTTGTGGCTCTGTGATCCTGTAGCCTGCATTCAGGAGTTAATAGGGAATGTGTCATTCAAAAATGACATGGCATATGCACCTAAAAAGGTGTATACCGATGCTCGTGCCACAACACAACATTACAATGAGATGTGGTCTGGCGACTGGTGGTGGACAACCCAGGTTAGGACATTGTGAAATAAAATATCACAATGAATACTGACAGAATACTTGTAGTCCTGTCTGCCAGCTGGGGCCACTGTGTCACCCATTATCCTTTCCTCCGACAAAACTGAGTTGTTGTGTTTCAAGGGCAACAAAGTCGCATGGCCAGTGTATCTGACTATTGGCAATATTTCCAAACATGTCTGGGGCAAGCCTGCATAGCACACTTCTTCAGTGTTGGTGGGGTACCTACCTGTCTCAAAGCTCAATGCTTCGCCGTTTTGGGCACATCTCCCTCATTCTGACATCTTTACATGTGTTACCTCGGACATTCTCCACCAACTCCACCAAAAGATCATCAAGGATCACCTCAAGAAGTGGTGCATGGCTATCGCGGGCAAGAAGGCATTCAATAACCATTTTCAAGCCACCCCACTGAGCCATCTAGGACTGTGACATTGGAAGGATGGTATATCAAACATCAAGCAATGGACCAATGCAGACCACAAACAGCTCGAACAAGTATTTGTGACTGTGCTCGTCGGGACCACACCAGACCATGATGTAATTCGGGCTAGCTGTGCACTGCTCAATTTCGTCTTTCTTGCACAGTATCATTCCCATACCAACAACACTTTGCAGGCCTTACAGGAAGCACTTAACGGGTTCCATGCCCTTAAGGATGTTACAGCTGGTCCGGATAGGGTCAGATGTAGACTTGGAGGAGTGGGCGAAGGCTAAAGACAAAGGACTAGTCAAGCAAGCGTAACGCCTGGCGAGACTTGAAGACTATGAGACTAGGTACACACTCAAGAGGGCAGAGACTCGAAGAAACTGAGAGAGGAAGAACTCCAGTGGAATGCTGAGAACAAGGTGATATTTCCAGTAGCTCTAGCTTAGGGTTACAAAAGCAACAAGATAGTTCTTAAGTACTACTGAGATGGAAGGAGTGAGGAAGGAGTGACTCATCCGCAGTATGGATGTGTAAGAAGCTGCGGAGGATTAATCATACAGTGATCAAATGATGACAGATGGATGATGAAGCAACAATGTTATCAGGAGTCAAAGAATCGGAACAAAGATAGGAAGGGATCGGAAGAGAGATAGCAAAGATAAGGAACAAGGATAGGGAACTTTCAGGTCGGATCATCAGCAATGTGGAACATGATGTGAAATCACTCGAGATCTATGATACAATGTAAAGACAAAGTAAATGCAATAAGTGAAGGAAAAAAAGAGGAAAAAAAGACATAAAAAGAACTTTAAAGACAATTGTAACAAAGGATATCTTTATTAAATTCGGCTGTTGTAAACACTTCAACATTTCCAAGCTTCACTCGCTACTTCATTACGTCAAATCAATCTGGCTGTTCAGTAGCCTCGATGGGTTCAACACAGAAAATTCCTCACAAATCATACTGCATTGCCCGCTGTCTTCATTTCTCTAGGTGGACAGTGCAGTTCCTGGTTCAGCACCACGGCATATTTGTGTTTGTAGATGTGTTACAGAGTTTTATAGCTAATCCAGAATGTGTTAATGGCCCTCGCAAGCCTCCTATGCCGGCACGGTATGATACCGTTGTGGTGTGCATTGATGCAGAAGGCCGTGGTCAGGGGGACTTCGAGGTAAGACAACATAAATAAATTGTAAGAAATGAGAGCCACGGTAATCAATGTAGCCAATCAATGATAGGAATGTAATTGTCAATTCTGACGACATGTGATGATGTTGGCTATTGTAGTTATGGCATTGCAATAGCACTAATTCCTTTTTTGCAGATCAGGCGCACCACTTGCAAAGCCACTGGAGACAGTGGGTAGATCTTTCCTATCTTAGGAACGGGAGGGGAAAACAAAGGAGAAGGCCTCATATTCGGGGAGAAGGGTGGTCTGAGGTTTGGATTTCTCTGCTTTGACCATGAGGTTGGTAGCAGTGGTAGGGCGGGCAATCAGGAGGAATCCTTTGGGAATGAAGCAAGAACCACATCACATCACTTGACAGAGGACTTTGTTGACCGTGGCTCTTTTGAGATATTGGGACTCAGTTTTGATATATAGTTTCTTGTCGTGAGTAGGGTAGACTTTGACATGACGAGGTGGTTTGGTTTTTGAGGAGGTACTGTGGGTTGGTTGAGAGAAATGGGAGTTGTGTCATTCAAGATCGGCAATGTGTAGGTGGAATAAGTCTACGGATTGATCTCCAGATTCAGGGATAGTTAGTGACAAGAAAACCTTGTGTTGAATAAGGTCTCCTTTTCAAAAATCCAAAGGAGAAGTGAGGAAAGCCGGACATTGTTGGTCGTTGATCCTATGAGCATGAGAGTACCATGTGGTGATGGTGGTGGGAACAGTTTCCATGGAATAGATCTTTCCAGATCAGGAGGAGGGAATCCCCAAGGAGAAGTAGTGGCTAGTGTTTTAAAGTCCGGTCATCTTTTGCCTTATTTGGAAAAAACCGGACCAGGACCGCAAAAAACCCGACAAAAATAGTCTTTGTGGTCTTTTTGTCGGTCCTAGGACCGGTTTGAACTGGTCTTCATATAACCGGTCCGGAAGAATACATTCCCAGCTTTCTACTGATATTTTCTTTACGTAAATCGGTCCAGACGTCGTGGAGATATGACCATTTTAATATGTAGTACTATATTCAAAGTATCTACTAAGTCGAACCCATCTGTAGCTTGCTTCTGTGTGATCAGCAATCTTAGCGGTGGCTTTACCAGATGTAGTGGTGTCACATGGCCTTAATTTGAGCCATGATTTACATAATTCAGTGCACAAACGAATGAGATATGCCCATTTCCGAATTACATATCAAGTGAAAGTAGATAAATTGCTACAAATCCCAAATAAATTGCTACAATTGTGCAAATATTTGGGGATGTGGGGGAATAATATGTGGCCCTCAGGGGCACCATTATGGTTTTTTAAAAGACTGGTCTGGACCGGTTTAAAAGTGGTTTTTTTAATTTCTGAAATAAAAGACCAGGACCAGGACCACAAAAAACCGGTCAAGACTGGTCCACTATTTCCAGTCTTTTTCCGGTCCTGGTCCGGTCCAGTTGCAGTTTTTTTTCGGTCCTAGGACTGGACCTTCGAACACTAGTAGTGGCAAAGGGTGGATTTCTCAGTCACTTTAGAGATGACAACGTTACTTTGGAACTGGGAGATGTATTGGGTGAGGGACATAGAGTATTTCAGATTTCTCGATCATTCTCTGGGTGGTTAGCCAAGTGAGGGCATTAGCTGCGGAATTGGAGTGTTCAAAACTTGCTTTGAATTCCTTGAGAAACTCTTTCCAGGTTCCAAGGGTAGTTCCTCCTCCATAGAGGTGTTTTGTGGTCAAGGTATCTGCCCAGGTGGCTGTGTTTCCTTCCTTCATGAAGGATAAGTAGATCTCTTGATTGATTACTAGGTACCTCGCTACAGAGTGAAGCCATGGTGAAGCCTTGCAGTGATTCCCATCGTAGGAGTCAGGTTGGGAAAGACAGAGTTTGACAGGTTTGGACATGGTTGCAGGTGGTCGAGGTCGAGGTAATGGGGGGGAGGGGAGAAGATGTTTCTGCTGGAGTAGATTGTCAAAGAAGGATTAAGCTCGAAGAGAGCTGGTGGGCAAGTTCCAGTGTGTTGAGGGAAAAAGTTTTGTCTTGTACTTCATGAGAGAGGAGGGGTAGGTCTAGGTCTGTCTCATCTTCGTTACTAGAACACTGAGGAGGGATGTCTGGGGAATTTGAGATCAGAGGTTCTGGTCTCCAGGAAGAGGTGGATAATGAGTGCTGATGGGACAAAGTGGCTAAAGGGTTTCAAGGGCTTACACCTGGAAATGTGCTGTTGCCAAGCAGCCAGTGTCATATGTTCTATGGTGGTGATGTTGATGGCATCATCTCCAGTGCCAGAGGGCTTGCTGTTGATGAGCTGAGCAGAAAAGTCAGTGTACTTGGGAAGTTTGGCAAGTGCCAACATGTATTGAATCTTCTCTGGGACTTTGTGGTCGAACTCAGCTAGCCTATCAGCAAATCACCCCCTATATGTATGGATCTATACATATATGTGCAGTGTTATACAGTGCCACTGACTCACAGCAAGGTCCCCCTTTATATAGATCTGTATTGATTTGGACAGACTCTGTACAGATCCATACATACTGCCTTTCCTATATAGAAGTACAGACTCTGTATAGATCCATACACACTGTCTTTCTCATATAGAAGTACAGCCTCAGACCTGTACAATTGTGAACAATATAAATAGTTCATTCACACTATGATGGATCCAATCATAGGAAAACATTTTCATTGCATTTCAAAGTAAATTATGCTACTAGACAACAAGCTAGGGGATTGCAGCAAGTCCATATTCATCAGAATCACCACCCTTTTGCATGGAGGCCTTCTTGAGTCCAGATCTAGACACAGTTGATCCAGGAACAAATCAAAAGATGAAGAACTTACTTAGCCCTCTTCGCCCACCTCTCCAACTGAGCCAAAAGAATGTCACACACATTCTCATTATCTTGGTACATCAGGCCATGGACATACTCCTGTGCTTCCAAACTCCCACATAGCCTACCAAGATCACATACACTGCCATGGTTTGAAAGGCAACGTAGAACAGCTTTGATCTGCTGTAAAGTCAACATCACAAGGCAAAGACTAAAAAAAAGGGAAACAAACACTGGTGGCAACCAGGACAATGGCAGCAGGGGGAATGTTTGTCTTGAACTCACTCTTGTTCCCCATTAATTTCTGACTTGTTCCATAATATACCTCAGCACAGAGATGATAGAGTGCCTTGTATGCAAAATTCCATTCAACACCGTGCAACTAGTCAACACAAATAGAAAGGCCACAGGAGCCCAGTGTGCCAGTGGGCATTGATGAAGAGTATGATGCTGTTTCTGGACAGTGAGCACGATGCAAGTTATTGCCCCATGGTCATACTGGTCATGCTTGGCAGACTAGAAGTGGACTTGAATAGTTTTTGACATTGGTTTGATATTCCAGATGTCGGTTTGCTGACAGTGAGACAGACAGTCGTGATGCAGAGGCTGATGTTCATGCACAAGAATTTCAGCACATTGAGAAGCCGTTGCATCAGCCACTCTGCTCTGCCTACCAGACAAGTCAAGCAAACCAGTCGGGATCAGAGCATTTAGCTTGAAGTTGATTGACTTCCAACCTCTTGTCCTCACTCAAATCAAACATGAGACAGACAGTATAGGTGGTTTTTCTCGCAAATCGACATCACTGCCCTTCTGTGAACATGCTCAATATCAATATCTTCTCAAGTTATGCGAAGCGATAACAACTACCTTAGTACTAAGACGAGGTACTCACGTAGAGACCAATCAAGTCTAGTATAAGGACAAAGGAGAAGGTCTCACTTGCAGACAGTCAAGTGGAGGAAGAGTTAGATAATGCTGTATTGTGCAAAAATAGCTAGGGATCACCATTGTGCTACAGGGGTATTTATAGGAAGTACAAAGAGCACAGACCAAGCAGTATTTGTAGCAGTGAAAGAGATAATATTGGGAAGTCGAGATAAGAAGATAGATAATCGACTGAAAGGGAGACTAGTCAATGGCCTGGTCAAGAAGGAAATGAGTATTGTTTACAAGATAGATGGAGAAAGGTAGAACATTGACAGAAAAAGTTACATCCACTCCTCTAAGTCCTTTGAAGTCAACAGCGATTGTAACAACATTCATCATCGTCACACAGCTCACTTGTATCTCAGACTATATAGTAACAAAAATGGGTCTCAAAACATATGAGATGCTCTCCTTGTTATCTCGTGCTGTAGCTAGCCTTCCTTCGATCCAGTGCAGAAGACTGCAACAGAAAGTGCAAAGTTGTTGCTGCACAGGTGTTTGTCTCAGTTTAATTGTCAACAGCAGATACTCAACAGGCTGCTTGGTACATTCACAGATATGATGACAGCATATTGTCTACAGTACTTATGCTTTCTGCTCTATTGTTGTCATATGTAAAAGAATCACTATTACAATATAAATGTCATGTAAAAAATGACAAGGCCATCGTTTCTGAGATGGTGGACGATGGCGATGATGAGAGTGACAATATTGAGCACTCCAAAATTTGCATTATGGCAGATAACCATGGAAGGAAGATGTGGAACAACTACAAAAACAAGCACGGCAGATGAATAAGAAGACATCTGTGAAGTCTGATCTATTGATGGATGTCGAAGATGACATACTCGAGTTAGTAAATGGTCCAACGAGCGAACAATGGAGGAGACAATTGAGGGAAGAATTTCATATGTGGCAATTGGTGCTATTACTGCAACAAGTGGGTTGGCTGAACCACAAAGATATGCCTCAGGGCAGACATTCCATGTCCACAAAATTCAGGACAGTTTGATCCTGGCTAATATGATTACAAAATGGAAGAAAGAAGTTGGTTTGCACGAGTGTTTAATTTCCACAGCTCGACAGAATGCATTGGATCCTAATCATCAGATTGATCTGCAAGCGAAAGGCACTTCTCATGATACTGAAATGTTTTATAAATGTGTGTTTTCTCTTGGGCCTTGCTCAAGTACTGAATAATTGAGGCCACTTAGTAATGCAGATGCTGGTTCACACAACAAGATGTTAACTCCTTGTGAGGTGGTAACAAAAATCGGATATAAATGGCAACTAAATGCAAAACAATGGTTAGTGTTCTGCATTATTACACAGTATTTTGTCAACAAATACATCAACAAGTAGGAACATGCTGACCAATAATTCGGCGATGCTTATGACACTGTGGACCTGGTGGGACTGGAAAGACTTACATTGTCAATGTAGTTCACTCTGTGATGGAACATTACGGTTGTGGACATATGATGCATTATTTGGCTCCCACTGGATCAGCCACTACATTGATCAGTGGGATGACAATACACAAGGGGTTGGGTAGTAAAATTAAATTGAACAAAAATTGGGGAATGTAAAGAGCTCTATATTAGTTACTGTAAAACAGTTTGGCAACCTGAGAGAAGAATGGAAGAATGTCTGTTTTGTATTACTCAATGAGGTGTCGCTTACCCACCTGGAGTTACTGGCAGAAATCAATAATGCTCTCCGGATTGTGAAGGGACAGCTAGATTTGTGATTCAGTGGTATAGTAGTTATCTTTCCGGGTGACTTTTTGCAGTACCCTCTTGTTGGTGGTGAACTTTGTATACTCCAATCTCTCGTAATGCCAAACAGACAGAGACAGAAATGCAGAGAAGGCTCGGAAGATTGGCATGGAAATCAATCAATATGGTTGTAAATCTTTCGGAACAACAGTGTATGAAAGGTGATTCTGTTTATGCAGAGGCAGTGCAACATTTACGGGTTCGTGAGTGTACTTACGACATCATTAATTTATTCAACCCCAGAGTCATAAAGTGTACGGAGAGACCAAACAGCATGGACATTGTCAACATTGGTGACCAGCATACTGCCCAGATCAGGGAAACCTCCCCTCAGTTAATAACTCATAATTCTTAATGATGACAAGTATAAGAACAATAAAAAAACATAAGTGAGTGATGTGTGGTGAGTGATGTGTGGTGAGTGGTGAGTGGTGAGTGGTGGGTGATGGATGGTGAAAGAAGAAAGAGTGTGTGAGAACAAAATCTTTGACCTGAGTTGTTTAGTTTTTGATGTTGCTTTGTGGGCAGGTGTTAGCGAGGGCTCAGTTGTCAACTGCACCAATCATGTCATGACTGCTCTTCTTGCACAGCATGATACATTTATCAATTTTCCTGGTCCTGATTCTCCTGATTGTGCCAATGCTAAGGCATATATGCTGGTCCAGTTACAAATTGTCAAGAATGGTGTGGTGGCTGGTTAGCAGTTGATGGATCCTATATCCCCTTATTTTAAAAACCTGGCTATTATGGTGAAACTTTCTATGATCGTGTAGATCAAGATATTCTTTGAATTGCCAGGTGAGTAATGATTTTATATCTGAAAAAATTACAACAAATACTTTTGGGTGTTATAGGCAATTATTATAATTTGACCTGTTTCTAAATGCTGATAATTCCTGATAATATGAGTAATTCACAACATTATTCAAATCAGAATAAATTAGAAAGGAATATGGAGTATTTGTTACAAACCTCTTCATTTTCCATTTTTTGAAGTCACGTGACCTGCTTAGTCAGCATCACGTGACCACTTATATACTTAACTTTCGATTCTCACTTTTCACTTTTCAAGTCACGTGACTTGCACCGCCATAGGTCACATGACTTATCCTGGTAGCACCCGTTGGACACTTACCATAATAGTTAGCATAGCTTAACCAGACCGGCCCTAAGCTGGTCTGTGCGCACATGTCAAGTAGTATAAATACTTGAATGCAGCAACCGAACAAGCCAGTCTTGTTCTGATTGGATTCCCTCTAACCTATACATTCTCTTCCCTTAGTCTTTGTCCCCTTGTTGAGGTGCCATAGTCCTTTTTGGATAGAGGTTGCCTTCAGTATTATGCCAAATTAACCAGGGAGCGGTTTTCCTGATGGGCCACAATAGTTTCTATGAATAAAACATGAGAAGCACTCAACCGTTGAAAGACCTACACTGAAGTTCAAATGTCCACTGAAGTTGTGCCTTGCACTGCCTTCGACAAATGTTCTTACAGAATGATGTCCCCCAGGTGGTCCAACTACTGCATACGTCGATGTGTTACAAACCCTCTCGTTTTCACACGCAATGTGCGCATTTGAGCACAATGCCTAAATACCCACATCACTACTCTATTTTCACTCTCCGTATTTACCAAGTCTCCCCAACCAGTTCTTATTCGCGCATTCCTGCCTCATCCCTAAATGCCCACTCCAAACCCCTCTACGAGGCCTTGGTCTGGACATTCGAGCACCCTCCCTGAGTGCACACCTTCCTACCCATTCATAAAGCACGTGGACTCCACGTTATCTAATATATACATTCGTAGTAGTTCGATTACTGAGGTTAGTACTGGCTGTGTTGATACACGCCCTAGATGCATTGTAGTATAGCCTCTGTAGCACGGACCAACTGTACATAGTATAAAACGTGAATACAGCCAACGGAACAAGCTAGTCTTGTTCTCGTTGATTCCCTCTGACGACGACTTTCCTCCTCCACTCTTGTATTTAGTGTTTGGTGTACCAGACGCTGTATAGCCATCTTAGGTCGCCTTCAAGATTGATTTAGCACATATATAAATATAGATAAATGAAAGATGTACAATTTTGAACACCCAAGGTTGATATTGGTGTGTGTGAGGGCATAGTAACAAACACTGTTACTGACATGATAGCAATAGACCAGAGATTTGGGTGACTTTGTATGAACCGAGCACTTCCACCAATCGTGAAGCATTCCTACATGCTCCTGGACACCCTTACTTTCCAATTGAATTCTGGATTGTGCAGCAGTCTTGAGCTTGGCTTGTTTGCCCCCCTCATGATGTAGTAGCTTCCTAGTACACAACAATGTATGTCAGTTTCGAGTGTTAGCCTTTATCCAAAGTTTATGCACACCCTTGTTACCACATGCTTGTCCCTCATTTCCTGCATCCTCAAAATAAACACTAACTGGCTTCAAGCGATAAGTCGATCTACAGTGGAACAATCAAGGGGTATAAATGATCGACAAACATAGCAAGTTCTTCATCATTCTGAATAGAGATCATGACATCCTTGGGCTGATCACTGTCCAAACAGTACTGTAGCTAGACCTGTGCTGGAAACTAACCTAGCTTCTCACCAATGACATAGCATAGATGGGTGACAAAGATGTTGACAATATTTGAAAGGGTGCATTCAAATGGAGATGTGCAGGCTTCTTCTTCTTTGGTACCTTGTATGGGTCAAGAGTTGATGTTGAGAGACTAACTAAAGTCATTGTACTAGCACATAAATGTGATGGTCAGCTTATCAGAGACTTTACCAACAGAAACAGAAAACACAAAAATGTGCCTGGGTAGGAGATGAAGCAGTATGATGGCCTTCCTGTATGGAAGTCCTATATGGATATATATGTGTGCAAGAAACTAGTAGAAAACCACTAGGGATTTGAGATAATGGATATCAAGTAACCATGAGAGTTTTCTACACTTGTTGAGAGTGATGCAAACTGATAGTCAAGGGTGATGAATTCACTGTCAAAGAATATTCTACTAGATCATATAAGAAGTTCTAGTCAATAGCATTAGAAACTCATCATGAACAGTAAGCAATAATGTAGCCAATAATGTATATAGCTCTTATCTACATCTAATCAACATTACATAAGTGTAAATGAAAGATCTAGATGTCATCTCCAAACTTGGTAGTATTTGTGTTGTCTAAATAACAACCATTTCAACACTTTTCCTCATTGATTTGTTGAAGTTGAAAAAAACTCAAAAATATGGTTTAGTGGACACATAAACTCATGCCTCTTGCAGCCAGCACAATTATCTCATGATATCTCTAATGGGAATCCATTAGGTAATATCATGCTTTATTAGGATTAGTGAGACCAAGCCAGATATACACTCAATTCAAAACTTATCAAAGGTTACATTCTTCATAAAGATGTCAGCCTTTTGATTGGTAATGGGAACATAACACAATTTGAGTTCATTTAACTCTTATATGCATTTCAAATGTAGTGATATCAAATTCAGTCAATACAAGTTCCCAACTGTGCATGTGGAGTCACTGAGTACTACATGGTGGTGTCTGACAAAAACTCAAGCTGTTTAAGCAGGTCCTTGATAGGGATGCAGTCTGTGTTGGGCCAAACAATGTACTGAAACTGTCTCTTGGCACAAAGGAAAAAGAAGATAGAGAAAAGGCTGAGGAGTATCACAAACACATCACAGGAAAACTTGACAGCCTTACCTACCTTATGGATTTGACAGGGTAAGGAAAAAAATCTACTAGGAGAGGGATACAGAGTTTAGCAGATAGAATTGAGATGGTGGTGGTGAGCTGTCCTGGAGGCTGATCCAGGACTTAAAGGGTTCAACAAGTTACCTCACTGCCACCCTCCGTTCCTAATTTTGAGTCAGGAAATGACCTGTACATTGTGGTGATGAACATTTCAGTTACTACTAGGTTCTGGGATCGTACTGAGACAAAGTTTCACTTTATCTAGCAGACACTAACTATGATCTACTTGATCATCACCATTTGAACAATCACTGCAATAGGACACCTACTCTGACCACCTTTCTAGTATTTGGAACAGGACTCATTGAGGCCAATCAAACCCAAAACAACACTACATTGGCTTGGATGCTGCCTGCTCTTGTATGGAGCATCATCAGCATATGATGTGCAGAGAGCTTTTTGCGTGTATTAAATATTGACTGTCTGCTCAGTCACAATCAACCTCAAATGAGGCCTCTCAGGCTACTAATGTGGACAGCACCCTGGCAGGCCGGGACTGTTTTACAACCTTTGACAGCAGAGAACATCATCATTCAAGCTTCAACCAGCACACTCAAAGGAAATTTCAAAGGCTGCAGATCAAGAGGAAGACAGTCTGTTGAGCAACATCTCTGAGGACTTGGTTTCAACAGTAAAGAAGCACAAGAAGGGTAAATACCCTGCAGGTGGTGGAGTCAGGAAGTCCCATCAAGCCCAGAAATAATCATTATATGCATATTTTCACTCCTGTGACATCACTCATATATTTCTCTTAGAAGTTTTGCAAGTCTTCCATTGGAGTCCCGTTCATGCTTTCTCCACCTACCACACTTGTTCAAGTTTCAACAAATTCAAGTTGCTTGGAGTCGCATTCAGGGGTAGATCGTTTACAAATGTAGTTGAATGGATTCGTTACCTGACAATGTCTAGATTTGGTGACAAGAAATATATTGGATGTTGTGTGATATATGCAAACTGAATTCAGCAATAGATATTGTGCCTGGTGTGTAATATCTATGTCAGTGTTTCTATAAACATGCATCAATTTGATGGCATTTGGGAGAAAATTCAGTTTTTCCAGATTCAACTATATTCTTACTGGACAGTCAGTTGGCATCTCTGGTGTTGCATAGGGCGTCAGCATCATGTTGGAGTGCCACATTGTGGTTAGCGATTTTCGGGATGTGTGACTTGGCCACTTTCCGCATGAGCTGAGCAATGTCAAGGCTTTTTGAATGTCACCCATAGTTGTTGTGGATGTAGTGTGGGGTCTAGGTGGTCTGGGTCTTTGAGGGTGGTTTGTAGGTCTCTTCCAAGTGTAGGGACTGGTTATTGACGAGCTCCAGGGGCCAGGACCATCTTCCTTTGCCTAGGTGGGGGAGGCGCAGGAGGTTATAGCATACTATGGTTAGTTTGTGGTCAGTGGAAATACTTGATATCTCTGTGGACTAGTCGTATAGATGTCCAGACATGGATGGCTTTGTATAAATATGGTCTATTCGGGAGAGGGATTGAGCATTGCTGCTGAAGGTGTATGAGTGTGTATCCAGATTATCATGACACCAGGTATCTTGAACATCAATGGATTCGTGTAGGATGTGTAGGGTTTCTACTGCCAGGGCATAGTCGGGGTGTTGGGGAGACCTGTCTATTGCGTCCTTGACTATATTAAAGTCTCCTAGTAGGATGTTAGGGTGTACAGAATTGTTTTTGGAGGTTCCTCTGAATTGTGTCCCAAAATGTAGTGTAGGCATGTGGTGAGTTGGATGCATAGATAGTATGGTCTGTAGCCCATGTTATAGACAGAGAGCTTGCTCGGCCAGGGATGTGCTGAATGTGTTGGGTCTGTGATGGGTTTAGGAGTTTTTGGTTGATAATAAAGGCTGGATGCAGTGGGATTCTCCATGGGGTGGGAGCATATGATGGTTAATCACTGGCCAAATAGATGGTTCAGTTGGTTTACGTGATCCTGGGTCAGGTGTGTCTCTTGTAGGCATAGGATGCTTATCTTTCTTTGGCAGATTAGGCATTTAATAGTGGTCCATTTCAACAGGGGGCCAGCGCTGAGGGAGGGCGATGCTCTCCCATTCATATTTAGGGTAGCTATGAGTATGTTAGTTCTCATTCATGGTTTCTTGGGTGTGAAGCTGGGGTTGTTTTGATATCATAATTCGGCTCTTCTGTTCTGGATGCGTGTATCCTTCCACACCTCTTGGACTGTGGATTGGACAATCTTTGCTTCTGTGGTAGTGAAGCCTCCCAAGGTAAAGAGGAGGTCGGGGGGTATGGAGACAGAGACGGGCCTTGTCTCAAACATTGCACGTCTAGAGGACCACACCCATTCCTTGAGCAGGGTAGCAGCTAAGCACTCAGGGATATTATATATTAAGAATGTGATAGGTTTGTCCCCCTTATGCAGTAGTGGGGGGGAAGGGTGGGAAACCCTCAGGACCACATTTGTGAGCTGGAGGGCGGCAGCAATGTCTAAGACGGTGGTGCCTTCCATGTAGATTGAGATTTCCACTACCTCAGTACCAGTCGAAGGGTCTCACGAGTAATTTTGGTCCCAGAAGGTCCAGCCACCTTCCGAGCAGAGCTTGGTCTAGGTTTACCAGCTGCCTATCCATCTCGATCTGTGGGAATCCAGTTGCCAGGACAGTTGTAAATTGCGGGTTTGTCAGTGTGGAGGAGCAATCAGTGTGGAGGAGCAATCAATGTGGAGGAGCAAGTGAGGGTATCACTTAGGGAAGACACCAGGAAGGCCCTAATTTGGTCTTTCTCATCAGAGTGGTGTTGGTTTGAGGCCAGGGTAGTCCTCAACGATGCCTTTGGGGCCTGTGGTGTAGGTCAGGAGGGTCCAGGTTTTAGTTGTGTTCTATTTTTATTTACCTGGGGGGTCTGAGGGGCGTGCATAGACACTGTGATACCACCACTGGTGGGGCTGTCGAAGGCATCTGCTATCTCCCAAGATGCCTGATCAATTTTTTTTGGTAGTAATTGAGGACTCCTGCTTGCAAGTACGTACGCTCAATCAGATTTATGGTTGTAGTAGTCTCTGCATGAGTTCTTTCACCTACCCCCATCTTGGTGATAGACACTGTCAAAATGTAGTAGCATTAATTTTCTTGATCTATATATAATATGCTCCAGTGACACCTTGTGTGTCAATGGTAACACCTTCCTCTGTCACCACATGGGCTCCATTTGATGATCTTGCATATTTTCAATGGAAACTCCTGAAACTATTTTATGTCCAAATGGACATTATTGACAAGCCATCTATAGGTTTGGTCCTTACATTGCAGACTATCCAGAGCACATTGATGTCTCTTGTGTTGTATCATTCAGGGATGGTAGGTAAGTAGCATGGTAAAAATTACTTGAATAAGATCTGATCCTCAAATACTTAGATGTACAGCTAATTGCAAACATTTTCATACAAGTAATGATGCCTTTCAATGTTCTCATCCGCATACTCAACTAGTAATGGAGACTCTATCATCAAAAACTTTGTGGAAAGAGTATGGAATAATTGATCAAATTTTGGTATGTACAGCAGTGACTATATTAGATAATAGCTTATATTCAAATTTATCATCTGAGTTTCTAGCCATTTACTGCAAGCTTTCCTGGAGCAAATATTCATGAGCTGATTGCACCTGATTTGCTTCATCAAATTATCAAAGGAACTTTCAAAGATCACATTGTGTCTTGGGTTGAGCAGTATCTTGAGAACACCTTTGGAAAAGCTGAGGCCAAAACAATATGGGATGATATAAATCATTGATAGGTCATAATATATGTGTATTTGATGCCACTGAAGACCATCCACACATGCGCAACCACAAGCGATACCTTTCCCCAAACTGCTGGTTTGTCTATGACTTCAATTTCTTGTGTACTTATGCACTTACTGGCTGGGATAGTTTTATGGTGGATGCCACATGGAAAGTCCCTGAATAATTGCTTGTAGTCCAAATAAGAAGAATGAGTCAAAAGTGGCATCTCATCAGCAAAAGACAATAGGGCTATATACAGGCCAGCCACATTCCCAGGGAGAAGACAATCTGATGTAGAAATGATGTTCTTCCAGCATCTGATATTGTTCTGGGACTCCCCGAGGAATGTCAAAGCAGCATACTGAGTCTTCTGAGATTTCTCTGCTGCCTTGTGTATAGTGTTTTAAAGTATGGTTCCAGACTGCAATAAGAGACTGCAACTAGACCAGACTTGCATCGATTGCGACCAGACTGCAGTGAGAAATGTCAAGGCAGCATCAGTCTTCTGCATTGCATGAAAGACCCAATATTATGATGATATTGAACTAGAAAAGCCAACTTACAATCAGACTCAGAGCTTCATTGAATTTCTTTGCTTGGGCTTCTTCTTTGTCTTGCAGTTTCGACAGTGATGGTGAAGGCTAGAGTGGATGTCAGCAGCAAGTCTGTCTTCTTTGCATTCAAGTTCCACTAACTCAGATGGGCTGTGAAAAACCATTGAGTTGGGAACATTTTCGCACATTCATATCATATTACATAAAGATCCTCTGGGTGGTCCTGGATTGGGCCGATGGTCTGGAATCAGAACATTCCTCCATCAAGAACCCCGTGTTGGAACATAGCCAGTGTGTGTTGTGATTATCTCCTGTAACATGTGATAGTCCCAGTGTGGGTTCTGCATCACATAGACTCGGAAACAACAATTGACTGAGGAAGGGATAAAGATATTGACAAAATATTGATAATTACATTGAAGACCATAGAGGATGAGTACAGACCAGGATAATAACACTACATTACTATCAACCAAAATTGGGCATTGCGACTCTGTCTTTGGACTAATCCGCATTTGGACGAGGCTATGAATGGAAAAGTGTTATACTTGAACTGTTTTCCGGTCCAATTACTTGTTGGACCTTGCATAGGCTTGCCAAAAAAAATTCGAATATATAACTTAACAGTGTTGCTCGATAGAATATGAGTATTCGGAAGAAAAAAAGAAGAAAAGAAGAAGAGTCGGAACAAGCCATGTCCTGAATCCTGATCTTCCATCAAACCACCATTTTATGTGTCAATGCCAGAGGATATACATACCCTGTTTACTCTTCCTGTGACTTCTGGGAAAGACATCACACTTGGGACCTTTTTTCACCTAATGCTGATGTTCTATTGTTTCTCGAAAGCAGACTCTGGTCTATTATGGCTGGACACCAGAGAATGGTATGTTGTGCGTTCAGCTGAAACAGAGCACTGAGGTTAATAAGACCTAAATACCCATCAAATTTCTAGACAAATCTTGCAACACCAACTTGTCAGACTCACTTTTCAAAATGTGTTTAGAGCTGAGGTATGCTATGGCATTGCATTTTCTTCTTCCATCATTG
>JBBPPP010000094.1:0-25719 GCA_038092075.1 Leccinum fuscescens | reverse complement strand
GTGACATGGAGAGACCTGGAGAGACCTGGAGTGTATGGAGGATTCTGTCACGAGCTGTGATGTCTGGATGGTGCGAAGGTCAAAAAGGCTGGTTTGCTGATGACACGATCGATTCGCTTGCTGCGCAATTCGGCCTCGCGGACATGACGATTCGATGGTCCCAGTCCCAAAGTACAATGATGACGGACAATGAGTATAGATCATATATCAATGGGGACCTTTGGGATGAAGACTCAGACCTGTTGCGATTCTGGGAGGTAAGCATTATCTGATCTTTCTTTGACATACGCGTGTAATTGCCGTAATATACAGAGCAAACGGCAAAGTTATCCTACGATATTCGCCATCGCCATGGACTACCTTCTGATCCAAGCCTCGGCGGTGCCCTGCGAACGCGTTTTCTCCTCAAGTGCGGAGACGGACACAGTGAAACGCAACCGAACTTCGCATACCCTATTCGAGGCCTTGCAAATGCTGAAGTACGATTTTAGGAAGCGTCGGTTGACATTTTCTGGTGGAACAACACTCAACCAGCGCAACCTTCTGGAAGATGAACCCGATGAACCAACGGTCGACGCCGGCGGCAGTTTGGCTGCGCATGAGCAGTCTATTAACGACATTATCAACATTGCTGGGCAAGAGGAAGGGGACCATTTGCCGGTCGAGATCGAACTGATTTATCTCGATTGACATGCCATACTACATAGTTATATTTATGATGAGCTTTCTAAGTTGATGTTTCACTATCAGTATCACTAGCAATTGACCATGCCTGCGACACTTGTGACCTTTCGTTTATGGAGCTGGGCACGTGACTAGTAAACAAAGATTCTCAACACCGCCCGAGTCAGTGTATCGACCACTCCCACCTTCGCTCTCATGCAGGATATTGCTCGTGTGGATGGAAAATTTAAGCTGGACAAACATCTTTACACCAGTTGTTCCAGTAAGTTTCGATTGCTCCTTCGATGTCGATAACACTACATATGAACGTAGGCGCCTTGTATCGAGCAGCTGATCTAGTCAGTGGTCACCCAGTTCTCGTGAAAATCAGTACCTCCTCAAGCAATCTTGAACACTTGCATCGTGAACGCTATGCACTCGACCAGCTACGCGGGATTGAAGGCGTTCCCGAAACTATCTGGTCGGGAATGGATTTTGATCGGTACTTCCTTGTGTTTGAGGATTTGGGTCCAACATTGCAAGATTTGATCGGCTCCACTGGGCGGCCGCTATCTCTCAACACCGTTGTTTCATTGGCAGATCAAATGGTAAGGGAATCTTCAGCTATAGTTCAGAGAGAAGTTATTCACGGAACCACGATCTACTAGGTAACATGCTTTCAACATTTCCACTCTCGCAGTTACGTCTACTCGATTGAATATCAACCCCCAGAATATATTCCTCCACCCCGGCAAACCGACGAACAAGTTCTTCCTTTTCGACTTGTCCCTTGCACAACCATACAGGGACCCGCAAACTTACACGCATGTCCCATTTTGCAGCAGCTTTTCCAGCTTGGTGACGCGCACCGCATTCTCTTCATTCAATGTTGATCTCGGAAACCAGGTCAGTCGTCGGGACGACTTGGAGTTGCTGGCCTACCTCTTAATCTATCTCGCCCACGGATCCCTTCCGTGGTTTGACTCTAATGTTACACCGGACGAGGAGTTGTCGAAGAAGAAAAAGGAGACCTCGATCGCGGAACTCTGTAACACATTACCCTTGCCGTTTACTACTCTTCTTCAGTATGTCCGTAACCTCTTGTTTACGGAGAGGCCAGACTATAGTCACATTCTTGCACTCTGTCACGCCATTGAAGAGGACCCTTTTCCACCTTTGCCCCCAGGCCCCTTTCCACCTTCGCCTTTGCCACCCTCTTATGGCGACACTTGTGTGCAGTCACGCCAGTCCCATGCACCCAGGTTACCTTCAAAAACTCCTCAGAAGCGGCTGCGTGACTCAGCAGCTATAACACCTACGGTCAAAAGGTCCGTTTTGCTTTCGTGATAAGGGAGTATGATTTAATTCTATTTTTTACAGTCAATGAATCGTTACTTGGAGCTATGCAAGCAATGCCAGTGGTTGCCGGTCACCCATTGCATTGCCACACGCCGTTACTGAGTCGTGAGGTGGTTCGGCCCTTTCGGGAATCAGGAACTTCGGGAGTTGGGAGTTGGGAGTCGGAGTTCGGGTACGGGTGACGTGGACGGTGGACGTGGTCAGTGATGTGGCGGAGAGCCGTCTCATTTGTGCTATTGTAGATATTATGTTGTATGTTCAAGTATGATTTATGATTTATGTGTTGTACCAGCTTGACATGGTTCGAGCTGCGAGCCAAGCTATGAAAAATTGAAGCTGCCACTTGTAAGCAGCTTATCTAATATGAACAAATTAAGTTATGCCAAAGCTGACATAAGCTGAAGCTGGCTCGCAGCTAGCCGAGCTGCAACAACACTACCAGTGCCACATGGAGTGACCACCCTTGCATGATGTCTATTATTAGAAGCAGTTAGCAGTATTGGCATTATGGAACCTGTAACCTGTTACAGTTAACCTCAAAAGGTTTCTACTACACCATCCATTTTTCTGCTTTCATTCTACTTCCTTTTTGCTCTCTCTTCTTTCTGCCTTGTCCATCATCCTCAAGTTGTAGTGAACACTATCGGGGAGCTTCAATGGAAGGCAGTGCAATGAGTGAGGGTGCAAGTCAATGGTTTACTTGCATAGCTCATTGCTAGCAGCCAATTAGAGATGCTGTCTTGGTGATGAACTCAAGTATAAAGGGGAAGTTGAGTGGTTACTCAATCAGACAATGGAAGCTAAATTCAACACTAAAGAGAACTAGATTGGTGGTCTAGGACTCTAAGGTTATCTATTGAATACTATTAAGTACTATCCATGGACTACATGAGGGCCAGCACTCCAAGTATACTATAAATATATATGGTAATAAGTAAAAGCTATATGAGAAGCTAATAAACATGATGTGGCAGCCTGCGAGTAAGTGCGAGAATATGGCAGCATTGCCTACTGTGAGAACAATGAAAGATGCCAGGGACCATGAAGTATGGCAGATCTATAGATATGTCAATATAACTGAGATATGATCAGGATCTATCAAGATATGAGATCAATCGGCGATGATGGGATCAGATCAGGTGGATGATGGAAGATAAATGCCTGATCAGATATAACTATAAGGGGATATCAATATATAAGGAAATATAAAGATCATGTGAGGTCATGTAATCTGCAATAATGTACTCATCAATGGAAACAAGAGAGGAAATAGGAAGGGAGATAGACAATAGTGAGGTCTAGATCTGGAAAGCTAGGTGATGTCCAAAGATCGTCACACAAGTCTCCAATTGAAGACTTTTCAAGAGACTTTGATTTCTATGTTCTTATTGTCTATCTCTTTATCTTGTGATCTCTCTCTTGTTTGCTCTTGATTCCCTTTCTTTTATCTAATATGTCTTCGTCTCTTTCACTATTATGACACTACAGGGTCTATGCCTCACACTTCCTGGTATAAATTCCCTGTAGTATGATGGTGTTGTTTCCCTAGCTAGATCTACACAATATCAGTATTAGTATTTAAGCATCCTCAAGTCCTTAGTGTGCACACTTCTTAAGAAGATAAGGTAGAGAGACTTCCTCCATAAGTAATTGTCTCAATGTAACTCTCAGTGAGATCCTTGATGATACTAAGTAACACTTTGCATAGCAGAACCATTCATTTATAGACATTGCTATCCATGGTCAATAAGATGCTTAAGCAATTTTGATATAATTGTATGAAAGTTTCTAGGTATATACACATGTTAATGTATACTATAGTATGGGGTTAATTCAAGTAGTATTTCCCATAAATGTTTGGGTCCCTTGTATAAGTGAACTACACCATCTCCACTATGAGTCCAGTTTATCAGACCTAGTTGAAGAGTCCTTCTTCTGACACACTCTCTGGCTAAGTGTATGGTATCATGGGAATGAGATGGATAATTCTAGTTATAAAAATCAATCCTGGTTGAGAACAGAATTACTTGAACCTGACACAATCTAAGCTCTCAGGTGTGAACAGATCTGCTGTATTCTCAAAGCCAACATGGTAAAAAGGCCCACAGTTGAGACCATGCAGGCATGGTCTCTGAAAGTCATCTTGATGAGATCTATGGGCTTTCTTTATTGGGAAAGCTTTTCCATAGTTTTGATAGTATTGTGAACAAGGACTTGGAATATATTCCATTCACTGGATTGGACCAGCTTATAGAGAACAAAAGTGAGAATCACTGAGGGTCAGGATCAGCATAACCTTTGATGAGTTTCCAGGATGACAAGGATGATATAGACATGTATTCTGATGACCATCAAAATGAGTTCCATGGCTTTTCTGCCTTGACTAGCAAGAGTGGCAGTATTGTAAGCAAGGACTCAGAAGCTGGTGTTTGGACTACTGTACAGAGGACAAAGAGGTCCATATCAGCACAATCTACAATCTGAATGGATCACCCTTGATTGTTACAGCTGGCCCTAGGTAGGGTCGGATGTAGACTTGGAGAGTAGGCTAAGACTAGGGCGAAGGAGTAGTCATGCAAACATAACATCTGGCAGGACACTAGAACTAAGACACTGAGAGAGGATCACACCCTAGAGGGCAGAGAGGCTGAGGGATGAAGACTTGAGGGACTTGAAGGTGGCTTAGAACTTCAAATATTCCAAGTAGCTCCAGCTTAGAGAATACAAAAGTAACAAGAAGGTCTTTAAGTACTACTGGGATAGAATGTGATGGAATCACAAGGAAAGAGGTGCATCATCTATATTATATAATGAGTCAGAAGCTGTGGAGGAGTAAGCATACAGTAAGCAATGACAAAGACATGGGTCATGAGATAAGAGATACATGATAAGATGAAGTCAGATCAAAGATAGGAGGAGATAGGGAAGAAACAGATCATCAGTGGTGTGGAACGGAACATGAAACCACCCAAGATTTATGATACAAAGAGTATACTAGAGTGACATGCAAAAGCATAAGAGAATGAAAGGGAAATGAGACACAAGAGAAACAAGGGGGTCGATCATAACATTGATGAGCTTCTAGGGTACTGAACATGATGTGAGATGGAATCTGACAACCACCATGATGAGTTCCATGGCTTTTCCTTTTCTTCATGAGGAAGTCCTCCCAACAATGGGCTTCTTGCAGTTATGCTGGTTGATTCAGAAGCAGACAATCCCATCATGTCCAGCTGGTCAAGAAGCAAACAAGGTGGTGGTGAGCATATATAAAGATTGAATATAATACTATTCATGAGTTTTCAGGCTAAGAGCAGGTAGAGATGAAATTCAACTGGTCTTCTGACAATATCAGTTCAGAATTTGATGATCAAAACAAATCAGCCAAGCATGAAGATATGACAAATATTTAGGTAAGTGTGTGTAAAAAGTTGGATATCTTGCAGTTGATGACCTTCCAGGGTGTCAAGTATGACAATGACATTATGAATATATGGACATTGATGCTGAGATGGACTCTGACTTTGACAAGTTCCATTTCACACCTTCACCAGGAAGTATAGACAGCACTTTTCACCTGGAAAGCTGGTGATCCAATGAGTATCTACCTGTCTGTTTGGCTTAATTTACTATTCTACTCATCTATGCTATGTGATGAACCTCGGTTGTCATCTAGCTTTCTGTGCTAGTCCACTCATCATTGTCTTCCTCTCCTCCTAGTTTTCTCCTTTTCTTCTTCTTTCTATTGATCAGCAGTGCATCATGTGACTAGGCTTAGTCAGCAGTCATATGACCTCACATGATCCTGGGACTAATTCCCGATTGGTGAAGGCAACCTCTATCCAAAAAGGACTATGGCACCTCAACAAGGGGACAAGGGAATCCAACCAGAACAAGACTGGCTTGTTTGGTTGCTGCATTCAAGTATTTATACTATTGATATGTGAGCACAGACCAGCTTAGGGCCAGTCTGGATAAGCTACTAACTAATCAGATAAGTGTCTAGCAAGTGGTACAAGGATAAAGGTACAGATCACGTGATGCTGACTAAGAGGTCATGTGACTTGGAAAAGTTGAAAGTGAAAGACAAAAGATAAAGTTTATGTAATCAATCACGTGATGCTGACTAAGCAGGTCACGTGACTTCAGAAAGTCGAAAATGAAGAGGTTTGTAACATTACCCCCTGGCTAGGCTTGAGATACCAGATCAAGTGGAGGTAGAACCAGAGGTGAAATTAATGATAGGAGTAGAAAAAAGACTATCAAACAGGGTCTAGGAGCCAAGGGTTTTCGGTGGTAGAAGTAATTTATAGCTGATTGGACTTTCTTTAATTCAGAGGCCAGCTCCCAAGTTCTGTCGCTTTCATCATAACCCTTCTGATGCACCAGGTATTGGAATCCACGATCAATAGGACAAGAATTGTCAATGTAATTGACCTCAAATTCTTCAGTGCCTTCATCATTGACAAGCACAGGTCCAGGATGAACAACAGGTTGTCTGGGCAAGGGTTCAATATAGGGTTTGACTCGAGAGACATTGACGATGTGTCGAGCTTTCATGAATTTGGGGAAGAGTAATCACATGCTATTGGTATGAACTTGTATTATTTGGTAAGGACTGATCCAGCGTTCCATTAATTTATGCAATGGTTGCTCATCAAGAGTGAGGTGTTTGGTATTGAGCAAAACAAGTTCTCCAATTTTGTACTACTCCAGTGCAGCTGATCAATGCTTATCTGCCTGCAGTTTCATTTGTTCTCATGTTTGCTGAAGTGCATCTTTAGCCTTTTCAAGATTGGCTTTTATATTATTGGCAAACTCCTTCACAGCTGGAGCTTTTACTGATGTTGGTTTGAAACTGAGACATGGGGTGAATGTTTTGGTTAACTAGAAAACTTTGGGTAAAGCCAGTTGCAGATGAGCGAGTGTAGGATTGACCCATCTGGAGATGTACAACCAGAGTGCAAAGATTTGATTTTATCAAACAAGATGATCTCAAGTTCTACAGACTGAGTCTATTGTGAGATTCCAATATGAACATCATTTGTTTGTTGTCGTTTTTGATGCCGATCATATGATCTTCTCTTCTAGAGAGTGTATCAGCTTTTCCCATCAAGGTACTGGGTTTTATTTATGAGAGTGTACTTGAATCGAGATAGGTACTGATCCCATCTTGCTTGTCAGTGATTTAGACATGAAGTACTGGAGATTTTTATGATCCGTCCAGATTTCAAAGTTGTGTCTAGCACCTTCCAAATAGTGCCTCCATTGCTCAAGCACTAGGATGATTGTGAGCATTTCCTTATCAGCAATAGGATAGTTGCGCTGTTCAGGAGTCATTGAATATGACATAAATGCAACAAGGTGCCATTTGTCATCCTTCAGGGAGGAGAGCACAGCTCCTGTTGCAAAGTCTGAAGCATTGCATTCAACACGATAAGGGGTCATGTCATCCGGATAAGCTAACACAGGCACAGTAGTGAATTTATTTGTGAGCATGTCAAACACTTTTTGTTGAGCTGTTTCCCACTTCCAGGGTTGATCTTTTTTTGTAAAGTTGTGTTAGGGTCTTGCTTCCAAACTATAATTGGTGATGAAGCGGCAATAGAAGTTGGCTAAACCCAAGAAGCTTCTTATGGCTTTTACATCCCTAGGGACTGGCCACTTAGCAATGCCATCGAGCTTTTCAGCATTCATTGAGATTCCATCACAGGAGACATCCATGCCTAGCATGTCGACTTTTTGTACTCCAAAGAAGCATTTTTCGGGTTTGATGAATGAGGCAATGTCACAATAATGATCTATCATTACCCTCCTCTGATCGAAATTTACCTTGTGCTCCAAATTGATACATTAACTTGCCAATATATCAGTGATACATCACTTGTGCCTGTGATTCCAGCACCTGGCATGACTTGAATAAGCTGATATATCATCATCATTGTGCTCCAAATTGATACATTAACTTGCCAATATATCAGTGATACATCACTTGTGCCTGTGATTCCAGCACCTGGCATGACTTGAATAAGCTGATATATCATCATCACTAGTATGTACTATACTGCCAGTGCATGCTAGTGGGACTGGCATCCGACTGACTCGGATACATCACTCACGCTCACTATTAGTAACAACCTACTGCCAGCAGCCTTGATATATCAATACCATACCATCACACATAGCATCAGTGGTATATGATACATCATCCGGGCCCACATGACCTTTAGTATACTGATGTATCTTTCTCACTAGTACTAGCTTGAACCTGTTGTGATACATTACCATTGCTGAGTCCTGCCTCATCTCCAACCTACACTGGCTGATATATCATCCCTGCTGGTACCATACCCACTCAGGCTGGCAAAACTGGCAGCAGTGATATATTACCCTTGCACATGCATCACTAGCATATGATACATCACCCAGTGGGCCCACTCCCTGCCATACCTGCAATATATCATCTCCACTAGTAACTGTACCTGCTCAGGCTGGCACAACTTACTGGCAGCAATGATATATTACCATTGCAGGTACCTGCAATATATCATTCTCACTATGTAGCTTCAACCTAGTAGTATATGAGACTGTTTGAGTTGTGATACATCACCATCACTTGTCCTGGAATGAACTGGCTGATATATCATCTCTGCTATTGTTCGTATGATATATTATTACTCACGTTCATCCTGTGGTAGTAGCATGTACACTTGCTGACAATCTCAACATATATATCACACTTGTGTCATCCCCACTGGAGTGCACTTGGAGACTATGTTGTGATAGATCACCAGCGCTTGCTATGATATATTATCATTTTCCAGGATCATTGTATGAAAAGTCAGTTAATAGTGACAGGTTACTGATATATCCCCCTTGCTCGTAATTTTTTGAAGTTGGTACTATCACTGATGGGCTAATGGGAATGTGCTGATATACTGACGACACTTATTCTTGCACTTTCATGACTGGGGTCCGACTCTGTCCAACACCAAGTGTCTGTTATATCCCTTGTGTTGGCAGTCATAGTTCCCCTATGGCTGTATGTATGTCATAGATATGACTGTAATTTTTAGTCTCCATGTAGTTGACGCGATGTAGAGCCCAGTCTTCTGACTCATGATGAAGTCATTGCTTCGTCATCCTTCTGTCTTTGCTTACTGTACACTTAGACCTCCGCAGCTTCTGACTCATTCCATACTGTGGATGACTCCTCCCTTCCATGTGATTCCATCGCCTTCCATCTCATAGTATTTAAGGACGAACTCTCTCATTTGTAATCCCTAAGCTAGAGCTACTTGGAATATCACCTAGTCCTCTGTGAATCCCCTCGAGTCCTTCACCTCATAAGTTCCTCTGGAGTCTCTGCCCTCTCAGGTGTGTCCTTAAGTCTTTAGTCTTCGAGTGACGTGACTCTTTGTGAGTTCCTCCTCGTAAGAGTACTTAGTCTTCCGGCTTTGCCAGGCATTACATCTGCTCGGCCTATCCTTTGTCTTCAACCTTAGCCTTCAAGTCTACATCCGACCCTACCTGGGCCAGCTGTAACAATATGAGATCGACATACATGATGGGTACAGAACAAGGATACTCGATGGACATGGGCTCAACAACATCCACGTTCAATCCAACAGATCACAGGGGTCAGAAATTGATCTCCAATGACCCGCCACCCCAAGTCTCGATGAGCGCACTGAGCCTAGAAGATCAGCTTGCATTGCTTTACAGCACAATAGATGAGCTGAGACTACAGCTCACGCGAGGGACAGCGCCCAAAAGGCCCACAATCGTCTAGACCAAGAAAACGAGGAAGCTGCTGTAGAAGCCACTCTCCTGCCCCCAAACCTATCCCCCGACACACGCGCCGTCATAGAAGCCCTTCGACTTTCACAAGGGTCATCCTCAAACTCAAGGAAGCATGCCAAAATAATGCCCGATCTGGGTAAATTCGATGGCACCTATAGTCGCTATGACGAATGGTGGACCAAGATGATGGTGTGGATCATGGTCAATCATGAAACATTCAAAACCAATAAACAAGGGTGTTTGGCGGCTCTTTCTCGAATCGGCAATGTCGAAGAAAAGGACAAGAATGGTGCTGGTGCTTGGGCCAGAAATGAGTTGAAGAAGCGATGCGGACTAGAAGACCATGAATAGCCCTCCCCTGCCCAGCTCGAACTCCTTCTTGATGGTCGTTTCCGGATTGGCAACAAAAGAGACATTGCCTTGAGGAAACTCATGGATAAAAAGCAAGGATCAAAGGAACGAACCCAGGCTTTCTTAACAACCTGGTTAGCTCTTTACAATCAGGCTCAATGTGATCCCATGATGGGAATTGCACTCCTTGAAAGGAACAGCTGACAGGATATTATAAAACACATGTTCCTGCAGGGAGAACGGCCCAAGAAGATTGCTGAATATGTCGCCACTATTCAGAAATACGCCAATGCGATTGAGGCCTTTGAAACCCGCATTCCCTCCTTCCAATGTCGAGATTCCAACACCATGGATATCGACACTGCGGTAACTACTACCGATGTTTGAAAGACATCTCTGGGATGTTACAATTGTGGGACGGATGGACATAGGGCAAAGGAATGCAAAAAGCCATCAACGAGATGTAAAGATTGTGGATTTTCTAGAGGCGGACATAGAAAGGAATGTCCAAAATTCAAACCAAGAAATGTGTGAGCCGCAGAAGGAACTGCAGAAACAAACCACCATGCTCCACAATTGCCTAATTGGGAAAAGGTGATACAAGGGATGAACTTGGAGGCCACACAAGCCTATTTTCATGATCTCGACGTGACTCAGGGAACAGAGTAAGGCAAATCATATTGGGTACGACATCTCCCTCTCCCATAAAACAAAAAAATAGTTTACTCTCAAACTACCATACTCGATGCCTAGTTTATTAAAAGGGTCGGTTAATTCCCCTCAACCCTCAAAGCCTTCGTGGAAGACCAATTGAAAAAAGGTTACATCAGACCTTTGAAGTCCCCCCAAACTTCGCCAGTGTTCTTTATCCCTAAAAAGGATGGTAAAAAGCGAATGGTCATGGACTATAGATATCTAACTGAGGGAACTGTTAAAAACAATTACCCTCTTCCTCTTATTGGATCGATCATCAATAAATTAAAAGGAAGCAAGATCTTCACCAAGATGGACCTCCGTTGGGGCTATAACAACGTGAGAATCAAAGAAGGAGACGAATGGAAGGGAGCCTTCATATGCCATCTTGGATAATTCCCTGGCCACGTTCCAGAATATGATGAACAACATCTTCACAGACATGGAAGGCGTAGTGATTATTTATTAGTGATTATTTATATCGATGATCTCTTAATCTTTACAAATGGAGATATGAAAAACCATCAGGAAATGGTCAAAAGGGTCTTAGAAAGATTGCGGAAAAACGACTTGTTCATTAAACCTGAAAAGTGCTTCTTTGGAGTACAAAAAGTCGACATGCTAGGCATGGATGTCTCCTGCGATGGAATCTCAATGAATGCTGAAAAACTCGACGGTATTGCTAAGTGGCCAGTCCCCACGAACGTAAAAGCTGTGAGAAGCTTCTTGGGTTAGCCAACTTCTATCGCCACTTCATTACCAACTACAGCCTAGAAGCGAGACCCCTACACAACTTGACAAAAAAAGATCAACCCTGGAAATGGGAAACAGCTCAACAAAAAGTGTTTGACATGCTGAAAAGGAGATTTACCACTGCGCCTGTATTGGCTTATCCAGATGACACGACCTCTTATTGTGTCAAATGCAACGCCTCAGACTTTGCAACAGGGGCTGTGCTCTCTTCCTTGAAAAATGACAAATGGCACCCAGTGCATTTGTGTCACACTCCATGACTCCAGAACAGTGTAATTATCCTATCACTGACAAAGAAATGCTTGCGATCATTCTAGTGCTCGAACAATGGAGACACTACTTAGAAGGTGCCAGACACAACTTCGAGATCTGGACGGATCATAAAAACCTCCAGTATTTCATGAAAAGTCAGGATCTGAATTGGAGACAAGCAAGATGGGCTCAGTACCTATCTCAATTTGATTATACTCTGGTGAATAAACCTGGTATCTCCATGAGAAAAGCTGATGCCCTCTCTAGAAGAGAAGATCATATGATTGGCATCAAGAACAACAACAAACAAATGATGTTCATACTGGAATTTCGTATCAGATCTCTAGAAGAGATCACTCTCTTTGATAAAATCAAATCTTCACACTCTGGATGCACATCTCCAGACGGACTGATCCTCTGTGAAGGATTATATTATTATAGCAATAAACTTTGGGTTCCAAAAGAACTCTGTCGTGACATAATGACACAATTCCATGACCATCCAATCTTCGGACACAAAGGTGCCAAAAAAACACAAGACTTCCTCACGAGATATTACTCTTGGCCCGGAGCCAAGAAGGACGGACATACAGGAATATTGTAAAGTGTGCGAGCGCTGCACACATATGAAACTGACCAACCTTCCACCAGCCGGAAAATTGCAACCCCTGGAAAGTCCTGAAGGACCCTGGAAAAATGTATCAGCTGACTTCATTACCGGCTTCCCAACATCACATGGTTTTGACAGCGTGTTAGTAGTGGTAGACTGCTTTTCAAAAGAAGTAGCCTTTGTACCAACCATGAAAACCATTACATCCAAAGGAACAGCCAAATTGTATCGGGATTATGTGTGGAAACATCAAAAATCGGAGATCTTGTTTGGCTCAGCACTGAACACCTCACTCTTGATGAGCGCCCATCAAGTAAATTAATGGAACACTGGATCGGTCCTTACCAAATCACAGATGTTCACACCAATAGTGTGGAATTACTCTTCCCCAAATCTGTAAAAGCTCGCCACATCGTCAATGTCTCTCGAGTCAAACCATACCTGGACAACCTGTTGTCTGTCCAGGACCGGTGCTTGTCAATGATGAGGGCACTGAAGAATTTGAGGTCAACTACATTGTCGATTCTCGCCCTATAGGTCGCAGATTCCAATACCTAGTGCATTGGAAAGGTTATGATGAAAGCGACAGAACTTGGGAACCTGCCTCTGGTTTAAAGAAAGCCCAGTCAGCAATAAATGACTTTCACCGCTATAAACCCTTGGCTCCTAGACACCTGAAAATGAATTGTGCCCTGTTTGATAGTCTTTTTTCTACTCCTATCATTGATTTCATTTCCGGTTCCACCTCCGCTTGATCTGGAATCTCAAGCCTAGTAGGGGGTAATGTTACAAACCTCTTCATTTTTCACTCTTCGATGTCACATGACCTGCTTAGTCAGCATCACGTGACCGCTTACATAAGCATTATCTTTTGTTCTTCACTTTTCACTTTTCAAAGTCACATGACTTATCTTGGTCGTACTCAGTGGACACTTACCCATATTAGTTAGCACTGCCTATTCAGACTGGCCCTAAGCTGGTCTGTGCGCACAAATACTTGAATGCAGCAACCGAACAAGCCAGTCTTGTTCTGGTTGGATTTCCTCTAACCTATACTTGTCCTCTCCATTCCACTTGTCTCTTGCTGAACTGAACTTGTGGTGGGGATATAATAATATCCGGATGAAGGCTGGTGATGAATGGAAAGGTGCTTTTGTTACACCGCTTGGAGCCTACGAACCAACGGTTATGTATTTCGGTTATACCAATGCACCGTCCACATTCCAGGCAATGATGAATGACATATTTCATGATATGCATCAAAATATAGCAAAATATCTCGACGATCTATGTATTTTTACCAGCAGTCTCTCTCAGGAAGAACATGCCAAAATAGTCCAGAAAGTCCTTAAACATCTCCGGGAGAACAATCTATTTGCGAAACCTTCTAAGTGTCATTTCTTTCAAAAGAAGGTGGATTATTTGGGCATGGTGGTATCTAAAGAGGGGGTCAACATGCAGGGAGACAAGACCAAGGCAATCGTGGACTGGCCAGTACCAAAGACCGTGAAGCAGGTTCAGTCCTTCCTCAGACTATGTAACACACTGGGGTTTCCAATATTTTGAGTTGCTCAGAATACATCTCAAAATGTAATTGTATCTTCTGTATTAAAGTAGCTAGCGTGAGAAATCCAGTTGTCTCAGTGGACAACTCCAGCTTCTGATTGGCTAGCTTGCGTGAGAATTAGAGACAACGCGAAAGTCTGATTGGCTAGCAAAAATTTCATCAGCGCTCCATTCAGACCTAGCCATTGTATCCAGTACACCACGCTCACATGAGAGTTATGATAGCCAAAAAGCATACATGAGGGACAACAGGCAAGTGTACCGATGTTCTCCGCAGTTCATTCTTCCTCATTCAGCCTCAGCGTTCAATGCTTGACTTTGACTTAGTCTGACAGTCGAAAGTGTTCACGGACAACTTCTCACTCTCAGAATGGCACACGTGCGGATGATAACCAGCCCCATCAAAAGCGACACACGATCGAGTCTGAGAATTGAGGTATGTGCCCTATTCAAGCTTGCACCATTTCTATTTCATGACCAGATCACACACGGAACTTAGATTCGCACCCGGGCCAAGAACATCATGGTCAGAGTACAGTTGAAGCACGGCCACTGGCACCTATTTCTCAATGTACTCTCGGTCAGCGGAGGCACTGTGAATGTGAACGTCAACAAACAATAGACAATAACCAGGTAAGTGAGCAGATCCAACGGTTCTTTATATCTGAGTCTCTACTGACTAATTGTTGATAGCCTCAGGCTGAGGGTCTTGAAGCTGTTGAGCTGCAACCACAACCACCATGACAACCACAACTGCAACTGGGCCTTTCTCGGCAAGCTCTTGGTCAGCAGAGGCGCCATGAACAGGAACATCAGCAAAGAATTGAACGAGGCAACCAGGTTAGTAAACAACTTCATCCTGTACATCATCATCCTTAACAACTCAACAGGAACAGCTGGTTCCCGAGCCAGAGGCTAACCCGCCACTGTAAAACCTTACCAGTATATAGCTCAACTACGATCAGCAGCCCCCTCCAAGTCCGGGTCTCTTCTTCCCAGTCAAATGCATGGTCCCCAATACACAGAGGTGGATGACCAAGTCAGGCACTGGAGGCAAGAGAATGATGCCGAAAGCAGGCGGGTTTGTCTGTATCTCAGGTTGCCTCACTGGAAGGAACTCGCCGGGTGATGGTGCTGGCAATGGTGTGTCTGCAAATGGATCTGGCGAAGCTCAGCAGTATCAAGGGTTCTGCCTCGAAGTAGATTCGATGGTATTTATGGGATGGCCAAACATTCCGGGGTCAAGGTCACGAGACTTAGCAGGTTGGTGCTTCAGTCATGGTCATGTTTTTACTGTTGCGCTAACCTCGTGAGTCAAAACCCAGATCCACCAGCATCTCCTGCTGGCCGCTCAAGCATGAAGTTTGACTTCTCGAAAGCTACGCCCGTAAAGAGGCGCTGCACTGAAGATGCAGCACAACTCCCACAGCATATTTTTAACTCCCGCTGTGACTGTCGCAATCTGATCCCTACTATCGTAGCATTCTTTTATTATTCCTTCAGCCTACTAATTGATTTTTTATTCTTTGAATACCATGAGTTACTATCATTACCCTATCATTACTACACCATAGTTCACATTCTTTTACTCTCACATCATACATGCCAGACCACCACATTGGACTCTTGCTACCGTACGTTATACCACACACTGGCAGTTGACACAGCTTCCCTCTATCAAAGCATAAATACGACATTGATTCTCTTTCTGTCGTGCCAGTGAGTGGCAGAGCCACGGAAGCTGCTAGTTCTTCTCACCCCAGGCCACGGAAATGTTTATTTGAGGCATTAAGCTTTGCCTCACCACATTCTCTGTAATACTGTACTGGAAAAGTATGCATCAGCTGAAAGGAGCTGTCTTCAGCCCCTTCTGGCTACTTGGGACCCTGAAGAGATGAGACACAGGGTCCAGACACAAGAACAAATCCTGTATTTTCTTGAAATCACGCATGCTCTTACTGAATCAGAATACATATGGTTAGAAATGTATACTGATTGAGGGCTTCCGGAGCTCAAGGAGGATCAATTAATCTATGGAAATCACATCCCTTACATGACGCAGGCTGCGGATCGAGACTGCAGCAAACTTGCCATGATGATACAACATGCCAGGGAATGTGGCATAGGGCTGGGGTCCTTCAAAGATGAGCTGAAGGGAGATGATGCCAGTGACACAGATTCTATACTTGAAGAAAAAGTGGCCAGCGACTGCAAGTGATGACTCGCAGTCCTGTTGGTGATGGTGTCTAAGTCAATTAGGGCTTTTATCGCTGGATTCTGATGTACTAGTCACGGTATGCAATCATGTGCCTATCTCATGTCACCATCTTACTAACTTGATCATACTCCTTGCATTCAAACCTGAAGAGATGTGGTACACTTCTCAGTCTCTGGCCAAACTTCATTATCGATCCATTCTTTGTACCACAATGCCAGGATGTAATTTCTACTTTGTGTGCCAATTTACATGTGATACTGTCCTGATTTAGAATGGGGGCAGGCATTTATTTATGCCATAATTGTATTGATAATGAACAGATTTTTCGGACAGACTGACTCCCACTTACTATTTCTAGCACCTCAAGCTGACTGTCATTGATCCCTCCACTATTGTAACTTAGCTGCCATGACTGACCATTGTCAATGCCACCAAGCATTGGCTAACCCTCACATAAGTGCTTGGAATCAACTTGATCTGTTTATTTGCCTAATGCTTGTTGACAGACCATCACACGGCCATCTGGGGACCTCAACTCATGTTTGTGGTCAGACACTTCACAAGTCAATTGCAGTGCTGAGCAACCAGTACACCCGGAAACATCACAGCCCGACCTTTTCTCTGTAAGTCTTCTTTTCTTGTCCTGCCATGCAAGTCACTGATACCAGCCCACCATTCTGTAGACCGGTGTAGAAATATCCATCACAAATTCAGCCCCAACCTCCACCCACCATCTTCCACCCATTCCATCCAGTGACTCAGAGCACTGTGGTCCAATGGTGTCTGATACTACATCTACATACTTAGCCAAGCATATTCTTGCTTCTGTTACAATTACTACAAGAACATGGTGACTAACTACACAATCTAACAGACGAGCTGGTTCAAGAATTCTAGAATCTATATGTGATCAATCTATGAATTATATAATGTACTCTAACTCACCAAAGATGCATGTTTGGAGCTGAGACTCAGGTGGGTGAGTCGTCATCCGAATTGTCATCCACCGTGCTTTTTGCACATTCCCCATCAGGGTCCGAGTCCAACTGAGCCAACCCGGTATCCAAAGCATAGCTTTCCAGCTGTTCCAGCTGTTCTTCAGATGTTGATAATGCCGACATGTCATCCTCGTAGGCTTGATGGAGAAACTTGATGTCATCACCCAGCTCAGAACCATTTCTCAATGACAGTAATCTTTCAAAGAACTCCACCACCTCCGAGGCCTCCTGAAATGCCTTTCAGTAATCGGTCTCAACTGATCTAAGGAGCTTCACATGATGCTCTGCTTCTTCAAGCTCCCAAGCCAATGTGAGGATATGGTGGTGGCGTGTTTCTCTTGTCGCTTGCTTGGCTTATATAGCTTTCTGAACAACTTCATCCGACAAGGTCTGAAGACCTTGTATAAGGATGTCTTTACCCTATATCAAAGGAATAAGACATCATATAATACAACAGACGGGCATAGATACTGACCATCTTGGCATCTTATTGACAAGCACAGAAAGCTTGTGGGGGGTGAGATAACAACTAAAAGGGACTTGTAGGTCACACTGGAGTCCACTGTGAGTAACCAAAACAGAACAGAGGACTCCGAGGCTTATGTCTAGTGGCTGTAAATACTGGAAAACAACTGGCAGCCACAATAAGCCACAATAAGCCACAACTGTGGCAAACGTAATCACAACTTGAAGAAAAGAAGATAGAAGTGTATATAGTGACCACAAGGGTCTAGAACCTTGAGGAGAAACATTTGATAAGGTTATTGACCACGGGAAATCCAATAGTAATGGTTAGAAGTAGTGCAAAGCATTACAAAGTCTACAATGAAGTAAAAAAGAATAAAAAGAGTGCGAAATCACCAAAAGTAACAGTAACAGCCAAAGTAGAAGCCTGTAGATGTCATCAATCCATTCTAATGACCGACTCAGTATTTGCTCTAGTTTTGTTGGTCATGGGTTTTCTGATGGCAAAACACAGAGTACCCTGTCCATGGATCAGGTCAATGCTAAAAAGGAGGGAGGTGATAATATACATCACCATTTCCACTGTCTGAGTTACAGAAGGAGGGAGATGTACAAAGCACAAGAAGAAAGTCGCCACAATAGTGGAAAGGATAGGCACTAAGTGCATGACACCAGTGTGGTCAAATACTAGGTGGAGGCAAAATTGTACTCATGAAATGGATAATGTAATAACAAACCAACAGTCTGGTTGTGCCACAAAAATAGCATAGGCTTTTCTTGTGATTTGCCTGCACAAATAGGTTCCTATGAGCTAGTGAGCTCTAGGAAAACTATAATGTGATGCCATGAATATGAATCACCCAGGTCAAAAGGATTTTTCTAGAGCAGAGCAATATCAGGCTTCATGTTCATATCAATCTCTGACCGTGCGGTTTTTGTGGCAAATTAGGAAGATCACAGATGTTGTACGTCTGCTAGTGCTTGAGTTCTTGATCTTCTGTGTAACCCCGCCGAATGTAAAGCCACTGCGATGTGAACAGACACCAGGGTGGAGGGTTAGAGCCCTTACACAATTCAGATGAAACAAATACTTACTCCATGACTGCCCCCATTCATACAGGTTTAACAAATGTAAGTTAATGGTGCTATGGTGTGAGGAAGTACTATTGTGTGAGGAAGTAATAAAACTGTTTGTTCTAGTACTTATTGAGCTAGAACTTGGTGCAAAGTTCATACTAGTGTGGACGTTGAGGCATGCATCGGCTGCCTTAAAGTGTGTGATGACTTCCACCAATTGATAATTAACTCACACACAATGTTCCCATCATCATTGAGACCATCTCCTTTGTACTCACTGCTGTACATACCTTCTATTACAATATGAAGTCATTCATCCTTGCCTTTATAGATCACTCTTGAGCTACAGTGATTTGGAAGGCTCCCACTCAATTCGGTCGAACCTGACAATGTACATTGAGGACATCAAATTATTTCATCAACTGGCAACTTTTTCAAGCATATAAGAGAGAACAATCATGTGTGACCTGCTGGAAATGAGGATTGATTGAAACCCCTTGCTCAGTGTACGTCTTGAACTTGATGAGCACACCACCAAACACTATTAGTAATACATATTGAAACTCTCACACTTCAGTAACTCTTTTAGAACTAATTGAATTTCTCATTGTATTGTATTTGTACTGATTTTTGACATACTATTTTATTTTTTAACTTCTGTTATTTATGTAGAATGGCTTGTCATGGTACTCGTAGCAAATCAGGTAAAGTGAAGAAACAGAAGAATTGGGTTAGAAAACATGATCCAAGTCCATGCCAAGATAGAACAATGCAAAGATTAGTTTATTTTATTGATTGACTATGATATTATTGAGAATTATTTTAAAATCAAAGACACATATTATATGTCAAGTTCCTGTTCAGTTTCTGTCAGGTGCCAGGTGTGGAGTCATAGATATTCTCTCTGAAGATTTCAACTCCATGCAATTATTGGCTATGGATGGAAAAATCATAATCCCCATACTGACCTGTCCATTGCTCCTCTAAAAGTCCAGAAGACTTTACAACTTCCTCTCAATTGTTTTATCAGATGGGATGATGTAACCATTTTTTGCTTTCAGATAATTCTGGTCAATCTCTCAAGGACAACAACAATTGCTCTAATGGTCACAGTATTCATCTTGGAATTTGGGAAATTCTGTCTGCCAAACCCCATTCAACTAGGGAAACTATTAAGCAATCTCTCAAGGCTATCCAAGCCACGGATAAACTTCTCAAATATATGAAGGATTTTGTTGCTCCTGATATATCTTATTTGATGAAGAGGATGCACTGGATCAATAAAAAATCTTTCAAAAAAATCTATCTATCTATCTATTTTCACTGTATTATCACAATTCCAGAGTCAATCAAAGAATAGAAGCTATCTTGGCTAAGGAAAAGCTGACAAGACCTGATGTCTTCATGGATGGACTCTTTTTCACAATAGCTATCACAAAGGCTGGATCAAGATTGGGAAGGTGGTGAATTTAGTCTTCCCACAGTGGCTAGAAGACAACATCTTTGAATACCCCCCACCTGCTGCTGAGTCCTCCCTCTACGGGCCCCTGAATAGATGCCTCAGTGTTTACTTTCCAGTAATTGACAAATTCTTAGTTAAGCCCTAGAACATGCTCCACTTAGCAGCCAGTGCTGCTGACTGCTGGGAGGACAGGAGCTACAAGAGAAGTGAGAGCGACAAGGGGGGGCCAGGATGAGGATGAGGATGAGGATAAGAATAAGGATAGAGATGAGAATGAGGGTGAGGGTGAGGATGAGGACGAGGACTGAAAGAATGAGAGCAACGAGGAAGAGCAGGGGGACCAGGATAACCAGGAGGAGGAGGAGGGAGAGGGGACCAAGAGGGCCAGGGCTACGAAGATGACGGGAATGAAGATCAGGATGGTAAGCAGGCTAAAGATGAAGAAGACCCAGAGGAAGAACTTATCGACACATCAATGGATTCATATGCCCAATCTGCTAAGCAGGGAACCAAAGGCACTGGGATCCCATATTTCATCATCAGCAAATCCACGGCCTCCTTGAGCGGCAACCGGATTTGCCTCCTCATTGAGGTAAAGAAATGTTGCTTTGCCACGGAAACAGCCCTCTTCCAGCTTCACCGCTACCTGGGTCTGGCAGCTCAAAAAAACCCCACCCAGCCCATATGGGGAGTTTTGGTTGAGGGCAAGATCTGGATCCACTATTGTCGAATGGTTTGAGGAAAGGGAGATGGAGAAGCTGGAAACAAAGACCTGCAGGGAGGAATTCAGTAAGTACATGCATGAAATTGCCACTGAAAGCTCACGCTGGGAGTAGGATGAACCTGATATACCTGTACCTGCTCATAAACTAGTGAGCGCCATGGTTTGAAAACAAGGGGGGGAGGCAATGATAAAGAAAGCCATCAGAGCAGAGTGAGAGGACTATGGCAGTCAGGCTTATTCACTTACAGATGGCTGTTGCAATGACCTAGAAAAATGGAGATATACATATACATTCACGCTGCTTGGAGATGACAGGGTGATTATGGGTGATATTAAGAAAGAGAAGAGGAAAATGGGTCTCAACGATGTTCATGTCACTGAAACAAAGGAGGCTGTTTATGATGAGCAGTATTCACGCTGCTTGGAGACAACAAGAGTGATTATGGATGATATTATGAATGAAATGAGGAAAAGGAGACTCAATGACCTTCACACCACTCAGAGATAAGGGGGGTGATTATGGGTAACATTAAAAAAGAGACAAGGAAAAGAAGTCTTAATGATATTCACGCCGCTCAGAGATGACGAGGGTGATGTTCCATCCCTACTCCCAGTTCCAGTTCCAGTTTAATGCTCACTCTCATTTCTGCTCCAATTTCCATTTTTCCTATTATGAAGATTTAAACAGATTATGCCCTAAATATCATCTCAGAATAGATTAAACCCATGTTTTCTGATAGCCAGGAGAACACTGCATAGACCAACAATCAGAGAAAGGCGGCATCAAAAGGCATAAAGGTCCAAGACATATTTCATTTGCAGAGTTTGGTATATCTTTACTTTGAGTGTTACTTAGAGCTAGTATGTTATTTTGACTCCTACTTCTCACTTGACATGTTCTATCTTGAGGTACAAGAAAGTTGAGGACACCTTATAATAATATAGATATACAAGTATGTTGTACAAGAAGGCAATAGACTGAGGTGCTACATTTGGTAAGTGAGACTACTTACTATACAGAAGAGGAACAAAATTGACTAGGGAAACTAGGGTGTGCAAATATACATTGAACAAAGAGCATTGATTGGCACAGCTAAATAGATGAAGAGTCAGGTTGATAGATGAATAGATGACAGGAATTACCTTCTTCACATATCAATTGCAAGAAATTGGGTAAACTTGTGGTGCTATTGGCTCCTTCTCTCATTCAAGGGTATGTTGGATAGAAGACACAGGCTGTTTCCAAAAAAATGTCCATAAAAAAGTGATGAATTCCTACAACGATCCTTTGGACACTTTTTCCTTTTGTCACATCACCAAGGCACAAAGGTGTTTTTCTTCTTTTTGTAGTCAATGAGTGCAGCAAGTTGCTATCGGTGAGCTCGAGAGGTGCTATGTTGTGCGCCAAAACCAGGATGGGTGGTAAGTAAATACAGTGTTGACAGGTTGTATGTCTTTGGGGAGGTAGAACCACTGGACTTTAAGTCACATAACGTGCACACCAGACTGGCAGTCAACCACAATTCCATACCAGTAGTTCATAGGGTGTGTGTCATTCCAGCACTCAGAATGTGGGAAATCAGAGCCACAAAACATAACAGGAAGAGATGTGAATGACGAAGATGCTTTTATGAGGGAGAAAGAGGACAATAAGTTCTGAACTAATCTGAGACATTGATTTTTGTATAATCTGTAGCAATGGTCCACAGGGAGGTCGAGCTCTCTGGCAAGTCTAGCCTCCGCCGAATTCACAGCGGTGTCTTCAGCTTGTATCAAAGGGAGGGAGGATGTGGATGGGGTTGAGGCAACAGATGGGGGAGGGGATTGATAAGCGGGATCAGTATGCTCCAGGTATTCTTCATCACTGCCTTGTATTGAAACCGAATCATGGATGGCCTCAATCTTATTGATCTCTACTTGGATCTCTTCAGGTCCGAGAGGAGGAGATGGGGAGGGAGAGGGGACAAGGGAGGGAAGGACCTCAGCTGGGAAAGGAAGGATTGCTTGTGGACTGACCACTTCTACTTCTGCAGGGATACAAATGTGAAGAGGGGGGCGAGGAAGACCAGGAGGAGAGGAAGGAATGGTGAGAGGGGGTGAGTGGATGGTCATCTCAGCCAGAAAGCAATCAATGTCAGTGACGAACTTGGTCATTCCAAGTTGGTGCATTGCCAAGAGGAGATGTTTGTCGATGGCTCTATGGGCAGCGATGATTTGAGAAGAGAGGAATGAGGCATGTGAATTGGATGAGTTCCTTAAATTAGAAGCGATACCTCCAAGACAAGAGGCATGAGTGAAGGCATTGTAAAGGGAGTGGAGGGGAGATTCAACATCTAGGTATCTTCTTCAGCCATATATTCTTTCTATCAGATCAGATACATACGGTTGTTAAGGGGACCTCTGTGACGTATGATCCGAAGTATTTTGAACTCCTCTTCGCCCTCAATAAGATCAGGAGGTGGGAATAGTATCAGCCAGCTCAAAGCCGGTTCAGCTGGCTTTGAGCCGACTGTAGCTGGCTCGAATAGGGAGATGGCTGAAGCCAGTCTGTTTGGTCAACTGCACCAGGCCTAGCCGTGCACATGAGACAGCTGAGCAGGTAGCCAACCGAGCATCTTTGTCAGCCGGTGATAGCTGAGCTCAGTCGAGCCCAGCTGAGCTGTGGCATCAGCCGCTCAGCCTCAGTTGGAGTTGGTATTGATGTGTTCAAGGAGCAGCATGTCCAGATATCCTTAGGGCGGACACTGAATGGGTTTGAATGATTGAGAGATTGTTTCCCCTGTGCAATTGAAAACCAGCTATCAGCTGCCCACATAATGATCAAAATTTGTGCATGAGGATGACCAATATCTAAATGGTAATATGTTATTACAGCATGTTCTGATGTCCGTTATAAATATCAGGGTTAATCATTAGAAAAATATCAAACTTCGACGTAATACATTATACACATTGACAGAGGATTCTCACCAGAATCATATTGTTTCACGTATCTGTAGACAAAGTACCAGGACATTTTTTCTGCAAATTATGTTCAATACTGCAAAGCAACTTCAAGTTGGGTCTCCAGTGGCACAGCTGCTGCAGCACTTCATAGTTTTTCAGGTGAATGTGGAAAACCATGACAACTTATCAACTCAGATCAAACAGTCACAATGGTGGCAGTACTTTCAATGTATACTCAAGGAAAAGTTCAACACGCACCTATACTTTTGACTAATCTTTTGATGCATCTAGGCAACTTGCTCACAAGTCACCAATTTTGCCTCAGGCACTATGGTGGACATGAATACTTGTTACTGTCAGTTTCAGCCCAATATGCTATGTATATATACTTGAAGTGCATTTGAGCCTTCCATATTAAAATACGAGGTGAGTATAATCATTGACAAATATTACTTACTGAATATCAACAACCATGTGTGGGAACTTATATGCCCACAGCACAATAACTAGTTAACCTATCTTCTGAAGTTACCCATTACTTCGCATTCTTGTGGCCCTTTGGCTGTCTAACATACTGACAATTCCAGCTTCACAACAGTGTTAGCTATGCCCGCTACAGCCCTAGTAGGTAACAATGACTGCAGTACTTTCTACAACAACCCTAGAAAAAAAAGAATCCAGCCAGAGGGTCAGAAAGTTTCACAATTGACCTCCTCTGGGTCTTTATCTATTCACAAAACCCAACACTTTACCTCTATGATGGCAGGCAAAATGCAGCTGTGCAGCCTGGCTGGTGGCTACTAGTCTTGGCATTTTGTCTCTCAAATCTCCCCACAGCATCACAAAGTTGGGAAAATTGAGATTTTTTTTGTCTGACGAAAGTACTACTATATAGTATGACAAGTTGGAACACTGCAACCTTGTGGGTCACAACTCTGAGTCAGCAACTGAAGCCAATTTCAATCTGTATTGCAAATATTTTAAAAACTGCCAGTTATATAGTTAAAAGTTAGTAGTGGGGTGACCCCACCTCAAGTGTTTTTGCTGCTATGGGCTGAGAGCTTTTGAGACAAGTCTAAAGCATCTATGGAACCCACTACCTAGGATGCTTGGTACCATCTCAAGCACAGCAAATGACCCACTTGGTTACAAATCAATACAGGTTTGAAGCTAGGTGGTTTAAATAAGTAGCTAGAATTTGTCAATTAAAGAAAGCACAGTGGACTGCTGATAGTTACTTAGTGGACCCTTTCAAAACTCTTTAGAATATCCTATACTTTTGGAAATTTGGACAACTTCTTCATCCGCTCCTTTTCAATCTTTTTCCCCCACCCATCTAACCTGTTTTGGCAACAGATGTGTTATGCACATTATATTCTAGAAGCTGTAGAATTTTACTGGATGTCAGGCATTAATCAATTTTCTTCTCTAGCCTTTTGGCAATCATTGCAGAATCTAGATGCCTCATTTCATTCCTTGCTTGCTGAGCTCCCTCTTTAGGCTGGCTAGCTGAAAGAAGCCAATACATTAGCAACAATTTGATTGAAATACAAAAGCATACCAGCTGAGCCACTAGCACTTTTTTTTTCTCTTGAGTGAACAAAGTGGTTGAAGCTAGCCATTGAGCTGGTTATAAATGTATCAACCAAAGAATAGCCCTTAAGGCTGAAGAAGCATAATTTGTAATTTATAATTTAGTACCTGCTAATATAAATGCCACTCACCTTTCACTAAGGATATCAAAGTGCTATGCTCAACAGATTATCTCATATGAGGAAA